>JAAGKR010000330.1:0-26889 GCA_011419295.1 Clarias macrocephalus | reverse complement strand
GTGTTTGTGTGTGTGTGTGTGTGTGTGTGTGTGTGTGTGTGTGTGTGTGTGTGTGTGTGTGTGTGTGTGTGTTTGTGTGTGTGTGTGAGAGAGAGAGTACATGTGTTTCTGTGTGTGTATGTGTACGTGTGTGTGTCTGAGCAGCTGTGCTGCAGCTGCCAGTGTCTCCTGCTGGGGTAGAGAGCCATGGTCCTCCAGGGTCAGACCCATGGTATGGTGGTTTCCATGGCAACCGGCTTTAGGCCAGCACGGCACAAACAATCTTGCCCCTAAGAGTCAAACACTAAAGTCTGATCTCAATACACTGGAATGTTCCACACACACACACACACACACACACACACACACACACACACACACACACACACACACACACACACACACACACACACACACAGTATATATATATATACAAAGCATACAAGTTGCATTGTGTAGAGGGTGTAAGAAAACAGAGGTAAATGAGTGAGAGATGCTGGAGTAAGTAAAAAAGGAATTTCAAGGGAGGGTGAGAGATGATTAATAAAGGATGCAGAGGGTAAGAAATATCTCAGCACACACCCAGACAGAGAGAGAGAGAGACGAATAGAAAGAACTCCCTTGCTGATTTGTGAGACCAAATCCAAGTTCACTCTCTCTCTCTCTCTCACACACACACACACACACACACACACACACACACACACACACACACACACACACACACACACACACTCCCTCAGTACTGAGGCCTCTGGAGGCTGTCTTATCTCTAGGCTCCAGCTCAGACCCTCAGTGCTTTTGGCCCAAAGCGCTCAATATGGGCCTGGGCTCTGCTCAACATCTGCTCAGCGTAAGCCTCTCAAGTCCATTTTCAAACTTATTTCTGCTCATGGATTTTGACAGTAATACAAAACTTGCTTTTGTTTCCCTTTATGTGTATTGTAAATCTTAAGTACGAAGAATTTTAACAATTATAAACTACTGGAGAAAAGTATTAAAGAAAAACAAGCCATTTGAAAGGTTTAAAAGTAATAATTTGCCAGTAATAAAAAGTCAATTGACAGATCAAGAAGAACGACCAGGGAAAAAATGTCACATGGTCTGTAGCTGTCCTGAGTCTCTGCCTCATTGGCTGACAAGAATGGAACCTGATGCGGTTTCGCCCTTTTACATCAAGATTTGACATGTTGTGCATTATAAGTGTGGTTACTGGATTTCCCCTAGCCTTACTGTCAGCTTAAACCAGTTTGGGCATTCTCCTCTGATCTCCAAGACTCTTTCACCCACAGACCTGGTGCTCAATGGATACTTTTTATTTTTCACACAATTCTTTGTAACTGTAGAGCCTGTTATCTGGGAGTTGAGTCATGTCAAAAGAATGGCTTTTTTTTTTTCGTTTTCGTTTCACAACTCATACAAGTAGCTTCTTCAGTCTGATAAAAGTTCCACATATTTGTATTCTCCAGGGTCAAAGATCCTCCCCTGTCTGAAAAGGCTCATTAGGTGAATAGTGGAAAAGGTGAGAGTAGTTGGAAGCGTCATTAGAGAGTGGGGGAGGGAGGGGGTTGTTACAAAAAAAAAAAAAACAGCAATAGAGAGAGAGATTAGAGAGAGTCATTAGGCTGTGACAACCACAGGAAAAATGACTCAACTCGCAGATACAGTAACCTCACCTGGATGAGTAAGAATTTTCAATGACATGTAGAGACTGTTCTGAGTCAAAATCGAAGGATATCAGCGGTGTCAACCAACCCATCTGGCACAGACATCCATGCTACCAAGTCACCATGATTACATTTTCAAAGAAATTTTGATGCTTGATACGCACTTTACTTCAAGCTTTTGGCAAACATCAGCATTCTTTTATGCATTCTGCTTCTGCCACATGATCTTTGCTTCATTTAGCTGATTCCCATGGTGCATTGGGTTTAGACTGCATTGGGCTATAGAGTTCAGTATGCAAGTTCTATTTTGTAAGTATAGCCGAGATGGCCATTGTCATCTGCGAAAGTGTTTATTTTTGTAATCACACGTTATAGCTGAATTATGGATCTGCCTCCCACTCTCCGTCTGGAAGAGCCTTTGCAGCCAGATGCCTCCTGCTTGCCTTGATACATCTTATATACACTTGAGTTTTAACTTTAAAAAATATGACATTACATGGGAAGAGAAACATAGCAATAACAGACAAGAATAAGTAATAACCCGTAAAGAGTTTTGACTTGTTAACTTGTACAGAGTGATCTGTGTTGTCTAAATGTATTAATTTTTTAACTTTAACATAACATTTTTTTTCTATTTGCTTGGGCCTGTTCATTTTGCACAATACAATATCCAAACAACGACATGATTTGTTAATTGTGGTATTGTATTCCCAGTGATATTCCAATACTCAAATTATTCAAAACAAATATTCTAATTACTTTAAATAAATCAAAACCCGCTTCAAACCGTTTTTAATTTATATGTAAAGTTCTTTGTTAGATTCAGTAAGAAAAGGTGTGTTAAACTATTTAATAGACATGATATGTCCACATGATTTCTCAGATAAATTTTAACATGGCTATGTGGCTTATTCATTTATTGATTTTTTTAAAATCATTTTTTATTCCATCCAGACCTGGTTTATCACAAAACCTGGCACAAACACAACTGTTCGGACAAGCCAATTAAATCAGAACATTTATCTTAGAATATTTCCATCTGTTGTAAACCTCACCTCCTTATTTATACAGTATGCAACTCTTCACATCCTAGTCAAGCTCTCCTTTTCTTTACTTGATGTTTCAATGACAAAACCATTTACAAAGAGCATGTTAAAGTTTTCTCCAGGAAAGTGTGAATAATTTTGTACATCCTGTATAGATTTCCTAAAGTAGTCATTTTTAATGCCACTTCATACAGTATGTAGTGATAGATACGCAGAGATATAATGACCTAGACGGATCTCGATACTTCAGTTGTATGGAATTTTAATAACTTTCTATATTCATAACATTTTTAAAAAAATAAGATTAAAAAAAAAAAGAGTATCAGCGAGAATGAAAGGAAAGGTGTACAAGACTGGTGAGACCAGCAATGCTCTACGGCTTAGAGACAGTGGCACTGAAGAAAAGAGTAAGAAGTTGAAGTAAGAAGAGGCAGAGTTGGAGGTACCTGTAGCAGAGATGAAGATATTGAGGTTCTCTTTGGGAGTGACAAGGATGGAAAGGATCAAGAATGATTTCATCAGAGGGACCACCCATGTTAGATGTTCTGGAAATAAAGTCAGAGAGGCCAGATTGAGGTGGTTTGGACGTGTTCAGAGGAGAGATTGTGAGCATATTGGTAGAAGGATGCTGAGGTTGGAACTGCCAGACAGGAGGTCTAAAGGAAGACCAAAGAGGAGATTTATGGATGCAGTGAGGGAGGACATGAAGTTAGTTGGGGTGAGAGAAGAGGATGCAGAGGAGAGGGTTAGATGGAGGCAGACGATTCGTTGTGGCGACCCCTGAAAGGGAACAGCCGAAAGAATGCATCAAAATCGCTGAATTGAAAAAAAACTTCATTGTTTTAATTGAAATAAATCTTTAAAGATGAAAAACCACATATATTAACACATAACACATAAATTCCAGACCCTATAGACTAGCACATATTCATTCATCCCTTCTAAAATGTTCATAGTATCAACAATCCTATCAACGGTCATTTAGTTGAGGACCTTTGCATCATCAGGAATTGACAATTTCTCCTTTTTTGAGTGGGAACATACTTCAGCAACAGTGAACATTACAATAATAGCGCAACTGTTAAGACACTGGTAGTTGTTAAAATGAAGTGAATTCATTTAATGCTTTTAACATCTACTAATTTGAATAATTTCACCTTCTGTAACCTCTGCAGTTATTACGGGAGAACAGAACAGATGTCCTTCCACAGGTGATAAAGGACAAATGAAGCCTCATTTAAATACTAAAATGTTTAAAATGCTCTAGAATACAAGTGATAATACATTGGTAAATGATACCTGAGTACACTGATGAGGAGTTTACTAATTATAATCAATCTCCTGTTGTTTTATCTGTGTGATATACAGTACTGTAGGTTATACAGTTAGTCATGAGTGAGTCGAATCCCTGTTTTAAAGACATTGCTTGGTGACAGGGTGAACAATGAAATAATGATGTTAGAAGTTGCTGTTGGAAGGCAACAACATGAACTTTTAATATTATGTGCTTAGCTATTACATTATGGGGAGTCTTACTACATGTTGTGTTAAGAATGAAATTAATTAGCCGGTTAGTTACACTAATGACTACTGTGAACTTTACACGCCAACTTAAGTACGAGTACCAGAGAACAAGTTTGCGTATCTCCAGAGTTTTACCATTTTCCTTAATTGCTTTATTATTCACTTAATTAAAATGAACTTCTTCCAGATAGACTTGCTTCCCCAAGTACTTAAAGCCTGAAAGCAATTAGAATGTTAAGCAAAAGTTGAAGGTCCATACTAGGGTGCACTCACTTATATGAATTATGTTTGTTGTGTTTTACTGAATATGTGCATGTTCTTCACTACATGCAATTTGGGGTGTGTGTGTGTGGGGGGGGGGGTGTTTCCATGGCAACAGGCTTCCTGCAGAAAAGGTCAACGTTGGAGGCAGGCAGGGAAAAGGCACAAGAGGATTATTGGGGATTTAACGTGGAATCAAATCATTTCCATTCTCTATTATAGGTGTTTCTGTCCTATCTGAGTGATAACAAAGCGAGAGAAACAATGGATATAACTTGCGCAATTACGCTGCTCATGAGAAATGGCCCCGTCTCTACTATTTTATTATAATCATTATTATTTCTCTGACTGCCTTTGAGGTAGAATTGAAAAGACGAGAGTGGTGGACGTTTCAGCTTTGTGTGCAGTCCTGATATGCATGAGTTTGTCCCCTCAATCACTCTCTCCCTCTCTTTCTCCTTATGCCTTTCCCCTCCTTCCCTCTTTCGTCTCTCTCTCTTTAATTAAGTCAGCCTCACTGGCATGGCTGCCAAAGATAATTGGAGTGGGTTTTGGATGCCATTTACTCGAAATGTCGCCTTTTCTCTCAATTTTCTCTCTCTCTCTCTCTCTCTCGCTCGCTCTCTCTCTCTCTCTCTCTCTCTAAAAGTCTTGTCTTTTCTCTATCACATTTCCTCATTTCCCACCCTCTCTTTTCTGCTCATTTAGCAGAAAGGGATTAACCTGAAGCTACAGGTCTCTCGCTTGCTCGTCACAGAATTGCATGCAGCCACATACTGAAACAATGTTTATTAGCTGCTTTGCAAGTTCTTTAGTTAACGTTCGCAACTTTTGCTAATGTTACAGTTGAATTTTTACAGCTCGTCTAGTGCATCCGGATGGCTGAGCAGTATCTGGGGCATGACTGGGGACCTACAGTGTAGGCCCTGATGCACAATGCATCTTCCCGATCTGTTCGGCTTGCAAACTGTGAAAGATTTCAATAAAAAATGCATACATGCGCTTAATAATTTAATTTGCTAATAACGATGCCATAAAGTTTCAGCCAGGAGAAAGCAAAAATGGGCATTTTGCATTGCAATGAACTTTGGTACTTAGCGCTCAGTTTATCTGAATGCTACCACTAACGAAATCATTTACAGTATGTGTACTGTTCTATAATCAGTTTCCGATCAATTGGAAAGTAGTGATCTTAAAATGATTTGTGTACTACTTTAATATAGTGAAGGTTATTTGAAACTGGTGTGTTATTTATGTGTTTTTCTTTGTTAAATAATAATAAATTCTTAAATACCTTCTGGCCAAGCCTATCCAAGAAATCAACCATGCTGGACTTTAATAAGACAAACTTTAATTATCCTTAATCAAGATCCTTTGTACAAAGGAATGTACGTGTAGAATATACTACTATTTCAAATCATGCTGCAGCTGCAACTCTATAATGTATATCAAGTTATTATATTATATACAATGTTGATCACTAATTGATTTCAAGCTATGATCAGACAATTATTATGATAAACCCATGAAACAAAGCAGTGTGCTTACACAGTCATTCCTGTAATTTGTTCTGAGCACAACACTGAAGTCCAAACAACCCACTATTAAATTTCCTCTGCAGTGCCACTGGGAGAGAGGGACACATGTACAGGGGAAATACAGACAGTCATTATATTAGCAAATCTTACAATCAGTTAATCTGGCCTCTGTGAATTCAACATTGTTGGTTGAACTGACTATAATATAATTAGAGAAATTAAACAATATATATTAATTATTATAAATAATACACTAAATTGTGTTTCTGTTTTTCAGAGTTTTGTACTGTTATCTCTAACAGTAATGATAAAACTAATATACGTTATGAGTAATACCGTACTAATGCTAAGACAGGTCTCCTTTTGCTCTTAAAAGAGCATGGATTTTTACTAGTTGAGGAAAATATTCCTCTGAGATATACAGGAGGTCCATGTTGTCATGATAGCATCATGCAGTTTTGTTAGGTGCACAAACTATCCTGTAAATCTCCAGTTCTACTGTACCACATCCCAACAGTAGGAAGGTCACTGTTGCCATGTTCATTGATCAGTTCACATTGATCAGTTGTTGTCGCCATCTCAGAAGGGTCAAGTTATTGGGCTGCATGAAGAAAAGAAAACATCATGGAGATTTGAAAGTACTGGAACTGGATTAATAACCTCATCAACACGTTATCAAATCTTATAAAGTTTGTGGAAGAAACGTTGTTTGGAAGAAAATGTGGTCTGATTAGTTAGACTAATCAGAAAAGAAGGATTGAATTTGCTAAGGAACAAACTGGACTTTGGGGCAATGGCAAAAGTTCATCTGATGAGTCTTGATTTGCTGTATTCCAGAACTGTGGGAGTGTCAGGATAAGAAGGTAAACCCATCATGCACAGTGGCCACTGTACAAGTTTCTGGAGGCAGTGTTATGATCTGAGGTTGCTTTAGTTGGTCAGGTCTAGTCCTAGCAATGATATGTGGCAATAAAATGAAATCATCTGAGGACCAGAATGTACTGAATGACCAGGTTATCATATCAGTGGAGTTCTTCTCCCCAGATGGAACAGACAGGCATCTACCATATACCAGTGGTTTTATATATATATGCACACACACACACATGTAATTTATTTATTTATTGGCTAGACAGCATATATTTAACGAAAGCTTCAAAAGCTTTATTCTGATCATTTTACTAGTCTATAATGACCATGTAAAGGCTTTTAAGAACTTAGTAAACATCCTTTGTTGGCAGTTGTACTGTTTGCAACACACTGGACTGAAACGGTAGTTCTCACATTGCTATGTCTCAGTTTTCTCCCTGATGACTCACTCCTGCGTTTGGAAGCTGTTACTGTTCATGTACTGTTTACAAGCAGAAGGTGCTGCGTTTGCTAAGTCTACCGAGACTTTTAAGGCATGTATAGATACAGAGAAATAATTTTTGAGTGTCTGTGTTCTAACTGACTCGAGCGGCAGCATTATTGTCCACTAAGTTGCCATGCTAAACTGTTTTATTCAAGGAAATGGGGAAGCTGAGTTTTGTTGATACAGCAAACCAATGTTCTAAATAATATACTGTATTGTGTTATTGTAAAATTTTAATTTACATTTATATCTTCAAAGCAAATCTCACAAAGAAGTCAGGAATTAAACAAACATCATGAGACAAGCCACTGTTAAAACTGTTTAGCCAGGGGTGGAACTTTTTAAAAACATATATATTCCTGATTTTTTTTTTTTTAGCTCCTCAAATCTCAAAGATTGTTTTTCTCGTTTACACAATAATGGTACACTATATACCTAATTAAGGTACACCAAGACCTTATCATACTACATAGTGTAGTTAATTGTGTAAATTTCAATATGGGTGAGCAACAGGACACATCCAAAGAATTTGAGGGTGAGCGCTCCTGGCTATGCCTCAGTAAAAAGTTATAAAATCCAGGACAAGACATATATATATATATATATATATATATATACTATACTTACTATATATAAAATGAGATGCTCCTCTGCTTTGCTTCTATAGAAGGCATATAACTTGCTCTACTGTAATTTGATCTAACATAGAACTCCATCTTATTTGTTTTAAGTACTGTGTGTTAGCCTGAATTCCGTCAGTACTAGTTGCTAGCATAAATAAGCTGTAGCGCACATCAGAATATAACTATGAAAAATATTAAAGCAAAAAAAAAAAAAAATTATTAATTATCATCAGACTGTGATTTGTTTTCATTTAACGATTTATTTTCCTCATTAACTCATATCCTTCTGCGACTAACGGAACTACCTAAATACTACTTGGTGTAATTAACAGGGATGAAAGTACCTTTAAAATCTCATCGGTACAATGTAGGCAAAATGTGAGGAGAAAAAAATATAAGCGTAGTGGACACTCCTGTAAATTAAAAATTCTTCTTTATGTTTCCAATTATATCACTTTAGAATCTCAGCTCTGTTAACTTCCAGGTTCCATGGTTGAACCCCATATAGCGTTAAATGGAAAGCTAATGTGGTATATAGGGTGTGTATTTGATATTCAGCCTTCTGTTAGAAGCTACTTATTTTTGTAGTTCACCTTAGGCGTAAGGAAGACAGCATGGATGCAATTCAAACAACTTAGAAGCAATTAGGAACGTTTGCCAAATGCCATTAATGTGAATGTACAGTAAAATGGGTGGTTAAATGGTTAGTAAAATGGTTAGTTTTTTAACAAACTATATTGAAATATTCATGCATATGGCCAGGAAACGGTCCAACATAAAATCCCCATCATTTACATAAATACATTTAACTTACTTGATTACATTTACCCTCACTCACCTGCTCACTCATCTTCATCCAGTGTACAGCGTTGAAGGGGCCTGGAGCGTATCCCAAAGGACTTAGGACAGGGTGCCAGTCCATCGCAGGGCACAAACACACACACAATTTGGGAATGACTTTAACCTATTCTGCAAGTCTTTGGACTGTTGGAGAAAACCGGAGACATGATATTCAGACTCTGTATGTTTGTTTGCATGACAGAAGTATCTTGAGATCAGTTAGACTTCTCAAAGCTGTCACTGGCTCACTCTCAGAAGCTTCCTGTACAGTATGTACAGAGAAGACGTGAAGAAAGGGGAGAAAGATAAGAGAAGCATGGCGAGCTAAACAGTATGTCAACTCTAATTCTGTGATCATATCTGAGAACATAGAGTAGAGAGGCATACTGTAGATGATCATAAAATTTTAGCACATGGTCATGAAGCCAGAAGAAAATAATTAAAGCTAGTAATTAAAGGCGAATGCTTCCTTAATTAGGTAAAAATTTTTATATTGATGCCACTGTATAAGTAGTATTTCTTAGTGATTCTTTTCCACCCCTGGTCTCAGCTGTTATTGCTCTGCGAACCCTACTGAAAAATCGCGCTTGCTTTGACCAAAAACACAGTGCTGTGCAAGCTGGAACTCATTTTTTTTTGCTGAGTGGAAGTCATTGCCCACCTTTCTGTTGCGATATTGCTTTAAACTATCAAACAAAAAAGTAATTCATTTAGTAGCAGTACGTTAGAAACAGTTGAATGCTGGCAAAGAATGTCTCCCAGTTTGACCAGCGTGGTCTGTTTTGTGGCAGATGGTAGCTCGTCTGACTTTTCCACAGGGAATAACTATGTATTTTCAGTGATGACAGCAAGTTTGGCGTAAACCATGCGCAGTAGTAGTGGTAGCATTTGACCTCAATATTCAGTAGTAGTTGAGTGACCATGTTTGTGTTAATGCCTGAGAAATACTGAGGTGATCTAACACTAGTGCGTGTGCGCTCTGGGAGTTAGCAAACGAGGCCTCCTATCAATCATGGCGAGCTGCTGAAAGTTAGTGTGTGCAGTAAGGCCACCCAGCCAGGCTGCTGCAGCACAGGGATCTGATATCCCTTAGGCCTAATTGACACCAGATGGCCCAGACAGAGCTCTATGCTGGACATGCCCTCTCTGTACACACACTCCCGTTTACAGAGAGAGAGAGAGAGAGAGAGAGAGAGAGTATTGTCCTAAGTCTGCAAACGTCGCATCAGTATCAATACATTTTTTTTGTCATACTGAATTGTAGGAAAAATGACACTTGTTTAGGAGGGGATGCAACTTCAGACATGATTACGGAGGTGTGTACACATTTGTATGTTTCGTTTCCTGTATTATAGCAGTACCTTGAGTTTAAAGAAGTCAGCTCATGGAGTTTCAATAGCAAATATTGACAAAGTCAGGAAGTCATTTAACACACACACACACACACACACACACACACACACACACACACACACACACACACACACACACACACACACATGCCTTAAATTCCAATCTGTGTAATATGAATCACAAGTCACTAGATGGAATGATCCCTCATTTTCAGTAAAATAAATATTCACCAACGGGTTTAATCATTAAATTGGGCTGTGTGTTATTTAAAATATTAAAGATACCCCAAGGAATGTGTCTTTCTGCCTGAGGTCCACATGGAAGCTCTCAGGGTAATAGTAGATGTGAGCGAGCTTGTTGGCCAGCCGCAGTTGTTGATGCACCTGCAGGTTAGAGACTTGGCTCATAGCCGAGGATGGACGGAGGGGATTTCCATTCAAAACAGCCTCTACAATTCCCAGTCCATATTCGCTCTTCCTTTCTATGAATCTCTCTCTCTCTCTCTCTCTCTCTCTCTCTCTCTCTCTTCCTCCCTCCCTCCCCCTTCTCTTTCTTCTTCATTTTTTCATTCTCTGGAATCTCGGCTCTGTTTCCTCTTTGTCTATCTCCGTTGCTCTGTCTTCCTTTTCCCCAGTGCATGCTTCCTTTTCTCCCTGTGGCATTGCACAGGAAATTTAATATTGGATTGTTTGGAGTTTCCAAGGATTCCTTTCACTGAAGCTCCGGGCAGCGCACAAAGACAAACATCAGCAGCAGGGGCCAAGAGCAGCAAACACGGTCTCATTATCTTGCCACGCTCATTTTGCCTCTACGCTGGACTCTTTCTCTTATTGTTTGTTCCTTCTTTCCAGGTGATACACATTCGTTCATAACTTTTTTGCCAGCAGTCAGACATGATTAACACAGTAAAACTCAAGTTCTGCATTTTCTTGAATTCTCAAAGCAGCTCCTGTTCACCTTTGAACATCTAAATTTCCCCATGATTAATGGTAGAAACTGTTTATATAATCATAAAAAACGCTTACATAGACAGTCATATTAGGCAAAGGGAAATGTATTGTGGTTTTAGCTGAAAATAAAATCAAATTGGTAGATGATGTGAGTCTATGGCTGGAGGCCAAATAAAGTGAGAGCATTATGCTATACCACCATCGTCACGTTTTAGCAGATAATATGGAAATACACGATTTTATCCATGTTGTGTGATCAGTTTTATCTACCTTTGGGACATAGTTTCATATAATCTAACCAGACTGTAAGTCTAGAAAATACAAAAAAATTAAAATAAAAACGGAAAAAGTGTCCCCTGTCAGCTTATCAGTGTGTATCAGCAGTATTCGAAACACATGCTTTCAATGAAAAGCAACCTTATTCCAAACAGTGTGTGTTTCTTTGATGTCTAATGTAAAAATGGTACACTCTGTCTGTGTTCTACAGTATGTAAAATCGTTATACTTAATGTTACCGGTCAATATTTGGTACACATAAAAAATTATACTTGAATTTTTCCACACAAAAATACACATTATAAAAAATTACTTAATTACTCCTTTACTCTCACACCATATTTGTGATGATATAATTTATGCAGTATTTTGTTCTGGTCCCTAAATCTGATTGGAAACATGGCTTTACAAAATTGTTGATATTAATAACACCAATGGAATATTTCACTGTGTCACTTACAGTACTGTCAAAATTTAAACCAAAAATAAAAACATGCATTGCATTTTAACCAATTTGAACATTACCAGTCTTCTTCACATAACAACCTTTATCATCTACATTAGCTGGTTGGAAGAGAATTTATAACACCCTGAATAAAGCACATTTAAGGACACCGCTAACAGCTCCTGGCACAAGCTACTGTAAATACAGTACAAGCTATAACTCCCATGTTAAGTTGTTTCATATAACACGATAATATATACTGTACATTAACTACTTTTCATCTAACATCAGCATTTTTTTAGGAAGAAGCTAATGCACATGCTAGCTTGTGATGTTGTTGCTAATATGTTAGCCGGTTGGTTCATCTGATGAAAGCATAATATAAGGCTTCGGTCTATGTGGAGATTTTCATTCACAGGGAATCAGACTGGTCATAAATCATTTCTACAACTCCAAAACACTCACTTGTAACCCTCACCACAAAACAGCATCAAGTTTGGATGCAGTGTCACATGATATAGCAAATGGGTTAGCGTTGCCCTGTGTACATCCATGTTCCCAGGTGTTCTGTTCTACTGAATATTAGCCATACGCGAATTCTCTTGCTTGTACAATATTACTTAATTATTTATTTCTATATCAAAGCTTAAAAAAAAAAAATCACACATGCAATAAATAATGAACTCCTACATGACATGAAAGTTGTGGGTGGGAAGAGTGGGTAAATCTTTCTGCCTTGACTAATTAAGCATTCCTTTTCAGGTTACAAGTTTACTTCTCTTATATAATCAAATATGACAAAATAGATTAACTTAGTGTCGTTGGCGGCTTCTTGAAAGAGTCAAATCATACTAAAGCACCCAGGAATAGAAAAAACGGAAAAATGCGTGATGGCAGCGCCCATCGACTGATCGAGACGAGATGATGACTTCTAGGACTTCATGACTGGTTCTTAAGGATCACGCTAGTTGTGGCTAAAAATGTCTGTTGCAGCCATGGTAAAAATGTCAGTTAATATCAGTTCATTTACAGTGAAACTTAAAATTAATTTGAGAAGGATGATGCACATGTAAAATCACATGTAATAGATTTGCTTATAGTGCCTCTAATGTCTCAAAATAACTAGCTTTACATCAGTCTAATAAGGTGTTAATGACTGAAAAACATTTATCTACAGTATGTGCACAAGAGTAATCTGGCTGTGATCAATATGAGCAAAATGTTGCATCTGATCGAACAGGATGACTATTTAGTTTATTACAAATAAATCGAAGGATAGCAATGGAAAACTTTGTGTGTGATAATGTTCCTGTCCTTGTTACACATTCGTTATGAGAATTCAACATTGAACTGGAAATTATTATATATATGTTATATAAAATTATTATATAAATGGTTCTTTACCTTATTTTCTAATAAAAACATGACAATTAGCTGATTTTTGCATGATTTTTTGAAGTCTTGTTAAAAGACCTTTGTCTGTAAATAGATTACTGAGTTGATAACGATTTTTGCTAGATCTCCTGAAAATCTTTATACACATACACTGATCAGCCATGACATTACCCTGTACTGTCTTAATTGTGCCAGATGGGCAGCTTTGGCTCCTCGGGGCATGACTCCACATGACATCTGGAGATGTGCTGCGGTGTCTGGCACCATAACGTTGGCAGCAGTTCCTTTGGGTGCCGTGGGTTGAGGGGTAGGGACTCTGGGATCGAGCTTGTTTGTCCGACGCATCCCATGGGTGCCCAATCGGATTGAGATCTGGGGTGTTTGGGGGCCTGGTCGGCAGTCTTTTGCCTGCTGCGGACCTCTTTAGTGATTTGTGTTTCATAGGATTTTTTGTGGGATTGGATCGAACAGTCTGGCCTTTGGTCCTCATGGCATGGGTGAGCCCTACTTATTGGTGCCCATGATCCTGTCACCAGTTTACTAGTGTATAACTGATAAGCAATTTGAATGTCTCAATGTTATGTGTTGTTAATGTTATGATTGACCAGTGTATAGCCAGTGACTATTTCTTTTGGTAGCATAATTTCATGGGTAAAGTATTACAGCCTATTTGAAAAGACACACACAGCCTGTGAAAGTTTAATGCTTGTAAGCTGTAAGCGGTGAAGCTGTAATGTTTTTATTCTGTGTCTGCAATTCCATTTGCTCTTCCTACCCTACTGCCTTAAAGCTCCTCTCACCAAGTACAACAGTTTAACATTCCTCATGGTCTGTGGTCACTGAAACAACTGTATTGCTTTCTGTCTCTGTGATCTCTCAACTCTCTTTCCCTCTGTATTATAACTGGAAGGTACTGGAGGGCATCTGTGGTGCTAACCTCTTCACCACATATGCTCCATTGTGATCATTCGATCCTCTTTGCTGGACCATGTGTATGTGCCTGCTGTGGCGTTTTCAATAGGTTCTCTTTTGAAACCGAACACTAAACTCTTTATTATGAGTCTGCTGACAATCAGAGCGCTCAGAGTCTCTGTGTGATAATCTCCCTTCTCATTAGCCCCCTATCGCTTCTCTCTCATTCTTTCTCACTGTCTTTCTTTCCATCTCCATGCAAACAAACACATATACACATATCGATGCACAGAAAGTTTTCAAGTGAGGAATGGGACAGCAATGCTTTGAATGAAGAGCACGTGTTCTGTAATCCTACTGTCACTAGTGTGCCCTAGTGCCAAGGCCATGCTGTTCTCTCACATATCTTACATTTTTTCCTCTCACTCTCTCCTTTACTACCTGTCCCACTTTCTCTAACCAGCCCCGATTGTCTTACCACCTCACATACAGCCACCCCCTCCCCACACTACTCTCATTTTGCGGTTCAGACCCATGGTTTTCCGAAAGCAGACCTTTGGTTGTGGCCCATTTCCCAGCAAAGACGCCATATTCCATTAACATCCAAGCAGTGGAAATTGATTGATGGCAAATTAAGTGGGTGGAAAATCTGTCAGAAAAAGCTTCTGTTTCCATCAGTCAGTGAGTCACTAACCAAAAGCCATCTTCGGTGGTGTGATGAGCTGGAGCAGTCCACATTTTGACGGTCTGACATCGGACTTGGTTTAACACAAACCAGTCTTGTTGACACCAATCACTGATTGTTGAGGCAAAATCTGGTTAAGTGACATGGAGCTGGCATGCTGGTGCAAAGATTAGGAGGTATCCATTTAAAAAAGATCACGCCGATGGAGACAGAGATTAAGCGTCTACTGTCCCCATACCGTATCTCAGCTCGACATGAGAGCACTGGGGAATGATTTGACAGCAGAAACTCTTGAAGATTACCCTCCCTCCACGCGAGCTCTGGAGCTCCAATTTCAGCGGCATTCCAGTCCTCGATATTCCGATTTTTATCAGCTCAGAGAGGAAATGTGAGCACTGTGTGTCAACCACGGGACGCGCCATTCTCTTGCACCGAAACTCACATGCGGTACACCAGAGGCCTTTAAAAAGGCCAGCCATAAAAGGCTATGTGTTTTAGGGAAGGAGAGCTAATTAATAAGCTTATTTTGCATTCTTATATTTTGGCAATTGAAAAAAAAGTGAGCTGTGAGGAATCAAGCCATATTTGTTCTCTATACTATACAGCCTTTGTTGTATGCTACACACCGTTAATTGGTGTCAGACCCCATGTATTGCATCGTAGATTAGCTTAAGTACCAAAGCATTATAATTTATAAATATTTAATAAATTTAATTATTTGGCCATGTATCCAAATATGTACAGAAATACACACAAGAAGGCTGCCAGCCAAACCTAATTAAGAGACTACTTCTAATAACATTTTGACTCTATCTGTGTCAGGCACTTAATTTCCGTAATGCACTGATCATATGAACTGTTTCTCCCTGATACAGTACATTCATAAAGTGTGTTTGAGTGTGATGCAGCTCACAGCGTCCCTGCTATTCCTATGAATCCCAGAATGTTCCAGAAGGAACGGATGAATGAGAAAGAAACTGTGAATGAGGAAGAACCCTAACAATGACAGCCGACAAGCCTGAATACGCAGTGTGGCTGTGTGTCTCTTTTCCTCTAGCAGGGTGCCAGGAAAGCTGTTTAAAATAAACCAGAGGATATCCTTAACATCTCCCTTCTCCTCGTCAGCAGCACTTAAAAAGCCTGGATAAAACGACTTTATTGAATGCACCTCATTAATTTGCTCCATCCATTTATACAGTACGCATTGTTTGCTTTAAAGTTTTTACAAGAGAAATCTAATGGTAAACATGCAAATTTGTCTTTTTTTTCACTTTCATCCTCGCTATGCTTGTGCATTCTATTGAGGAAATGCTAATTATAATAAAAGCTTTTAGCTATGCTAATGAGGTCATTTGCATGCGATCCATCAGGCTGGGGGGAATTACAAAATTTCACTACATGCGAAGTTTCGAAGGCACCCATTTTCGACGAAGACTTTAATCTAATTTTAAAAAGCAGGCCGCAGCACAATCATTTCCAGATCCGCTACATCCAAACAATCATTAGCATAAACACAAAGGAAACAGAAATTGGAGATAGATTGGATGGATGGTGCAGTGATCTCCTCCTTTTACATGCTGTCTGGGTATTTCGCACTCGGGCATTGAACTTTTGTAAGGTCTTTTGAGCTACAGATCACTGAAGCTGGGCAACTGTTTAGAAACAAGAAATATTTCATTTATAATACACAGCGTGTTTGCTTTTGAGTGTTTTTGGCCGGGCATGATCAGCTGCATGCATCCATTGTGCACATCTGTTTTAGTATATTTATGCCTTTTAGACTGTGTTTTTTTTTTTCCTTTTATGAGTCCAGTACATTTAATCCTCTATCTGAAACTCATACAGGTTAATGAGCAGTGCTGGGATTGTTTGTGTGTGTGTGTGGCCTTCGGCCTTGGGCTGGACCTACAACCTCTGTGCAAGGCTTCTCATTCCCTTCTTTCTCTTTTTCTCCTCCTTCCTCCCCACAATTCCCTCTCGTTTCTGTCTCAGCCCCCCACGTCGCCCCACATGCTCCGCAAATGGGCCCACACTCTGGCCTCTAATGGAGCAGATACATTCAGACTGGCTGCTTTATTTATGCACTTTAGAGAAGCCCTGATACGAGATATTAAGATTCATGATACTTGGGCATTTGCGACGCACTCGCTGTTTTAATATTATTCATTGCGTTCCCCTGCAGGATCTGCAGCTGGCGGACTTCCGAGCAGGTTACACTGAAGGAGAACTGGAAAATGGCAATCGGACACACTTCTGGCTTAGCACACACATGGCTTAAAGCCATGATCCTTATATTTATCAGATCGTGTCTACTGCTTAGCTTAGAAGCATGCGATGAGTGAAGGATTTTTGTTTATTAAGTGTTGCAAACGTTCGGTTGCTGTATAAACCCGTAAGTATGCTCGGAACAAGTTGATCTCTGTTGTTGCTATAATCTGTCCATCTGTGTGCTAGTACACAGATATAAAGCTCTTGACAGATGTGAAATTTGGCTCGGTGACAGAGAGACGGTCTGTGCATGATAAACGGCCTCTATAAACACTAAAACCACTTCCTCCTGCACTCCAGGATTCCTGTGTAGCAAACTTCCCAAACTTACTTTGGGTAAGTGTTTGCCTTTCATGCCTCAATAAATATGATAATACGAACAAGAGGGAGCTGGTCCGAGATTATCGTTCCTCCTCGTATGATACAGATAGATTCGGGTTTCCAGTACTTTTCCTTTTTCTCAGTGCTAATCTGACACCTAACCCCCCCATATCCACAGATTTATGTTTATTTGGATACAAATCCTTAATTGGCACCGCAGGAGTTTGCGTCTTACTCTTCGGAAGGTCCTGATTTCCCAGTTTGCATATGATACTTGTGACACTCGAGATAATCAGTCCTCTTTATGTTGTGTTTGTTTCACATTTTGTTGAAATACATTTGCCCGTGTTAAGCAGTATATAATCTCTTCTTTTTTTTTTTTGCATATTAAGTATAGATTGAAGAGACAGGACAAGATGTTCTGCTGTGCCCCAGTAGTCATGGTCGTTTTTTAATTACTGTTTAATTAAGAAGCTCATAAAGGCTGAGAGGCAGACTGACACACACAGTCAGACATTGGTTCATTACTTTCGTCGATAGCTGTTCTCCCCTAGTCGCTTGTCTGAACGATCTTCAGTGATCAGACGAGCTAATGATCGGCGCCGAAGGGTCAGATGGCGCTACGTTATCGACCGGCAGCCCTACGGTTCGGCTGGTCACGCTCTTTTTAGAGCGTCTCAGAATTCCGAATTCAGCACCGCATTCAGAGACTTTTGTCTTTGTAAATCTTTTGTCTCTATAAAAACATCATAACGCCTCTTACCTCACAGTGATTATAACAGAAATATGTTATCCTAATGATTATGTGAGAAAGAAATGGGTTAGGTTTAATCGAATTGGATTTATTTGGAGTGAATCCACCAGAATCAAATCAAAGCAAAACGATTCTAATTCAAAATCTAATTTAGAGTCAAATCTAATCAAATTGTTTTGAATGTCTTCAAACTGAATGGAATCGATATCAAATCCGATTGATTTT
The DNA here is from genome assembly GCA_011419295.1 of Clarias macrocephalus. Taxonomy (NCBI): domain Eukaryota; kingdom Metazoa; phylum Chordata; class Actinopteri; order Siluriformes; family Clariidae; genus Clarias; species Clarias macrocephalus. The sequence goes on along the minus strand of JAAGKR010000330.1, from coordinate 8,473 downwards.
AATTCACCAGAATCATTTCACGGAATTCGTTTAAACAAAAAGAGTCAAATCAAATTAAACTGAACGAGAGGGCTGTTGCTGATTGTGACTTTATAGGTTCTCTTCATACGTGAGAAACATCAGTCTGTGAGCCGCTACAGAAAAGGGGAGTCATAAACACGAGGCAAGTGAGTCAGACGGTGTTCCAGAGCTTTTAATGCCATTCAGAACACTCTGATTAGACACCAAATTTCCTCCCTTTGCTCCACATTCATGAGCTTTTGATGTTGCTCCATGCATAATTCTGCATTCCTTTTTTTCTTTATTTCCCTTTTCACACACTGTTCTCCTTGGCAAAATGAACAGCAAGCGGTTTTATGAAGCAAACATGCGATCTGGAGGTTTTCCTGCAGCAATTTCCTGTGCTTCCCTGCAGGGCTGTGTTCTCACACGTATGTGATATAGTGGCTAGCTGTGTGTGTGTGTGTGTGTGTGTGTGTGTGTGTGTGTGTGTGTGTGTGTGTGTGTACACCAGTCTAGAGGTACGGGTGTCATGTTTGCTGTGTTCTCACTGGACACATGTCTGTTTAGTCCATTAGGTTAATGGCAGAAGTGAGTAATAGCTGCAGTGTGTCAGTGGATAGGGTTGATATGTTGATATCGGTCAATAAACTGAGATCAATATCGCGCGTGTTATATATGCGTGAGCTATGGTGCATTTTAAAAGGGCAAACTGCACAACTTAATCAGGGCACACCCTTTACCCCGGGAGACTGTACGATGACCCGGGAGATCTCCTAACTCATTATAAAGTGTATGTGTATTTATGTGTGTGTGTGTGTGTGTGTGTGTGTGTGTGTGTGTGTGTGTGTGTGTGTTTAAAAACACTGGTGGCTGTGTATTATTACAGAGCTGCAGTGTTAGGTAGTGGGTTACTCAAGGGAGTGAGACTTGAGAGGCCTCCTAAAGTACTGCGCAATAATTGGAATAGCTTTATCTTTAGTCTCATCAATTAATGTGCAATTTTCCATTTAATTACCAACTCGCTCCCAAAATTTGCAATTAAAATGAGGAGAGATAACAGTGAAGATGCCTTTTGGCTGATAGCACTTGGAATGAGAACACAGGCTTAGTGTGTAATCAGTATACAAATCACACATACACACAACATCCTCAATTTGTATGATTTGGATGAGGTTCATAAAATATGCAACACAGAGCCAGAATCTAATTTGGGCTGGAAGATTCTTCACGTTCCTACAAAGTCCTACATAAAACAGTTAGAGTACATACAGAGGTGCTGATAGTGACTGCCCTAAATCTGTGTGTGTGTGTGTGTGTGTGTGTGTGTGTGTGTGTGTGTGTGTGTGTGTGTGTGTGTGTGTGTGTGTGTGTGAGGGAGAGAGAGACTGTATGAGAAAGACGTCCATAAATAGCTAGTAGTTTGTGTTGGCCTGCTCTGTTCTTTTCCACACATGGAGACCAGGATGAGAAAAAACTGAAAGGCAGAAGGAGAGAGAGAGAGAGAGAGTGAGAGAGAGAGTGAGAGAGTGTCAGTCTTAATGCTGCTTCTCCACTCTTGTATAAAGAGAGACAGATTTGTCTGGCAGATTTGCCCTGACTCACAGGTCTGCTTTCTTGAACATTCCCAGTCTCTTGTGCACGACTTTTATTTATTTCATTATTATTTTTTAAAAGATATGAATTATCTCTGCCTCAACTGGATCATGTACTCCCTCTGTTTTTTTTTTGACAGTAATTGAAGAGACAGACAGCAAAAGAAGGTTCCTAAGCTACAGAGCGCCAGTAACCCTGTCTCATGGGAGGGCCTCACGGAAACAAAACTATATAGGTCATAATTTATATTGAAATGTTTTGGCTTTGAAGTAATTAAGGCTAGAAGGTTGTACCTTATATAATTTTTTATATTGTCTATTATTATTCAATAATTTGTCGACTTTTCTGTCAATTGTCATAATCATTCTGATAAGTAAACTGTAAATGATACTATTGTGATGCAGGACAACAGAGAGAATTATAAAACTTAAATTACCTAGGCAATATTTAATGGCTATAGAACTTGTAGTAGCACTGGAATCCTGATCAACATTCTCTAAATAGACAACAGTACATATGATTTCATATTTGCCGGGTTGATAGTCCAGGCATCAGCCACGGAAGGCAGCGCATGCAACGTAAACAAAGATGTGCGACTGTTCAGGATCGGGCTAAGATAGGAGCGCACTATGAAGTGTTGTTGTGCAGATATTGTGGAGGAATGCAACACTACAGTACGTCTGGAGATAATAAAAAACTGTCATGCAAAGCTGATGACCACAGGCTTGGTCAACGATGCAAGAATCAGTGGCTGGTGCCTACCTTGAAATGTGAAGATTTGCTTTGATTTTACTCTACAGCGTACAATTTGTTTCAATAAATTTTAATTAGAAATATGGACTTTATTACCAATTTTTAATAGTTACTATTTCCCCCACCCTGTATATGGGGTGCTTAGTGGTTAGCACTGTCACCTTGCACCTCCAGGATCCGGGTTCGATTCCTGCCTCGGGTCTGTGTGCATGCAGTTTGTATGTTCTCCCCATCCGTGGTGGGTTTCCTCCTGGTTCTCCGGTTTCCTCCCACAGTCCAGACACATGCAGATTAGACTAATTGGTGTTCCTGAATTGCCCGTAGTGTGTGAATGTAAATGTGTATGTGAATGTTGACCAGAGGTCTTACGACATACAGTGGTCACCACTGACCTCCACTGCCCCTAGTTGGACTAAAGAGGTTCCTAGATGGATGGATATATTCTTCTAAGCCACCTTATCATATACATCATACTCACAAGCAATTTTTTAGTGTGTAAATTGTTGATAATAGTACATTTTAGGAATAATTTTCCATGAGCAGTGAGAATTTTGTACCAGGTGCTTAAAGTACCAGGCCTGTTAATGGACTTCACTTAAACCTGCACTGGTTTAGTGATCTGGACGTGGTTAAGGACGGTGTATTTATTTGTATTACACTAAACTCTATTTGATGAGTGAAGGAAGACACTTTGTCATATGGAAAAATCAATATGGTTTATATAGAGGTGTTAGAATGGAGTGGCCCACGTTGTGATGCTTACATGCCATTCAGCATTAATATACAGCCAATTAAGGATCCATAAAAGAGCGATTTATGGAATTTCTAGTGTAACGCTGCACATTAGGGCTAAGAAGTGATGCCGTGGTAAGTTTGTAGAAGTATACAAAGTGTACCACATTGCAAGAAAACATTATTTTATTTAAATTGGTTTGAAGATATATTCAAGAATTCTAGATCATGTGGTTAATTTTTAAAACTTAAAAAAAAAAACACATGAAAGTCAGAAGAAAGTGTTTGTGCAGCTGCACTGCCTTTTTGAAAATTCATTTAGAAACATACAATATACACAAATCTAAATGCTTTATGCTACTAGTCTTCCATACCAATTCATTTTTCATTCATGATGTAATCTGCACATTTCACTTCAGCGCTGATCTGATTTGATTTGACATTACACCATTCATAACATGTATAATATAATTGACAGCTTTATGCTAATATCAATAATAATTTGACATCAGCCAAGTTGTACACATGAGCGTGCTTGCGTAGAGAGCGAGTTAGGGCGTATGAGGCACTATGGTAGTCTCTGAATGGGTGTATCATGTAAGGGGCTGGGGGTTTATATGGGGCACCATGGGCCCAATTATCTAAAAAAGGGATGTCGCAGCGTGCACCATCCCCTGAGCCTGTCCTGCCACACCCTGCAGCAAATACTCCTACGACAACACAGTTAATGAGATCCTGATTGGTTTGTTGCTGCAGTGTTAACCTGAAGAACACACACACACTCCAGTGTAAGCTTTAAATAGGCCAGCTATTTTTTTTCTTGATTAGCAAGATCACAGAATTAATATTTTAAAATCAAACCAGATGATGTTTTGAAGAGTACAAAAACTTTGAATTGTGTGTGGTTTCCTAGATATAATATACTGTAAGTATACTAATTTCAATAATATTTAAGCTCTTTATAGTAGGATTCATGTAGGATTTTATTTTTTAAAAGTATCATTGAGGATTGAATTAGAGCTATACATTTTGAGAGAACATTAAAATCACCAGATGTTTATAAAAAGCATGATTTAAATCAAAGTATATATTTGTGTGGGTTGAGGCTAACCTCCTGGCTATGATTAACAGCCTTGAGGTGGTCCCCAGACCCCACTCTGAGCGCCACTGATCTAAAGGGAATAACTTAATACCAGTCACTTGGCATGTAATTAAGCTCTGAAAAACAACAAAAAAATAATATATGACATCTAATGCAGAGCAGGGGTTCTCGAAATCTTATGAAAGTCTTATTTCTTTTACAAACACAATCCAATTATTATAAGTGTACAATAATATTCTGCCTATTTATTAGACTCACAGAGCTTTGTATGCTGGAAAATTATACCCACAGCACACAAAATTGTAAAAATGACAAACTGACATGTTGAATATTTGCTTGTTTTGGATTAAATGCTTTAAAATTCTAATAGCTCCTGTTTCAAATGTGTTCTCAGGCTTAAGATTTTTGGATCATATTTGGTTGGATCTCCAACTCTGTAACAAATCGAAACAACATCATGGCCCCATAGGGGACGCAACTTTGTCTATTGTCTGTGTAAGGCAAAACGTTTTTCTAGTCACTTTCTTACATGAGCCAAGGCTTATGTTCAGTTTTAGACTATTTGTGTAAGGTGTGATCAGTGAGAGAGAGAGAGAGAGAGAGAGAGAGAGAGAGAGAGTCTTTCATAAATACAGCAGCACCTGCTGGTAGTTCCTGAATCCTGACTGCATTGGACATGTTTCAGATAAATATCCTGTTGAACCGACTTTATCCTCCACCAATAACTGGCTTCTAAATCCAATTTCAGGTTCAGATAGTTTGTTACCAGTTATTTGACCTTTTTGTTGAAATGAAAGCACTCGAGTATTATTGTTTGTTGATGTGATACTGATCTAAGTTGATTTGTCTTTTGCAGGGTCTCCATGTGAAGCTCTCCCATGATGCAACATGTGCCTCCAGCACCAGCACTGACAATGATGGCCACACAGAGCGTCCCTCCACCATCCTATCAAGAGAGCCAACAGGTCAGTCAGCATAATAATCATAAAAATAATAATAATAATAAAAAAATTAATAATAATATAGAAAATAAGCACACTAAAAATATCATGATCATTCTTCAAGCTTATGAAATATATATGAAGTCTGTACAAACAGGGCAAATTACTTTGTCTATGAAAAGTTTGACTAAAATATAGCAGTCATAATGCAACATAATTCACTAGTGTATACTCTCATGACAACTAATATAAACCTACACTTTTAAAGAGCAATTGCAGGTAAAATTACACACTAAATATGTTTAAATATATATATTTTATCAAATAGCACATTGCACATTGTTAGTGCATTGATGTTAGCATTGTTAGTACATATTAATATCATAGACATGGTTAACTCTTTTCTTCCTTATCATTTTCTAGTGATGTGCAAAATGATATTGATTAAAAATACAACACAGATATATAATAGTGAATGCAACATAAACTGGACCCATGTGCCAAAATGTAACGCAGCTCCAGAAACAATTATGCTGAGTTACGACAGAAGCTATTTAATGAACTACAAATTGACTACGGTGGTATTGATTGAGGATGGCAGCTTTAGCATGAAATTTTTGGAAGCTAATGCTGTTTGAGCATAATGTACAGATGATGAGGTGAGAGAACTGGGTACACTAAGACTAAATTTCTGCTGCACTGGCCACATTAGGTAGAGATGATTTCCCAGTAGCACCACTAGAAAAGCATTAAAGAAAGTGAAACTTTTCTCAGAAATGTATACAGTACATATTATACATATATATATTATATCTAATTTCAAATAAAATTTGTTTAACTCAATATTGAATCATGAATAAATCTTTTGCATGCAAGTCATTTAAAATTTGTAGGTAAAACAAGCAAGTAAAAATTGCAGATGTCTGCACATGAACATTTTTGTTGACATGTTAAGAACTTTTTTGGCTTAGAATATCCAATGATGATTTCGCAACTCTGGATTATTTCCATTTCCATGAATACAACTCATTTTACTTTAAGGTCAGATGTAGACTAAGCTGCAATGTCAGTTCCCATGATGTCACAAGTCATAACAAACATCAGGAAGTTTAGCATAGATATAAATCAAAAGGGAAAAGACAGTCATTATAAAATAATTGTATAAATATTTGTTTAGATTTATTTAATAAATTTATTAAAGGATTAAAGTAATGTAGGCCTAAAAGCATCCTCCTTAACCGAATTATTAACGTGTTTAGTTGTTACCGGAGCTCTTCTCAAAAAAAAAAAAAAAAAAAAAAACTTGTGTAACAGAAAAAAAAAAAATCTATGGCATTGATCATGCTGCCTGGCTGGGAGAGAAGGCTCTCTGTTAATCAGAGTGACACTTGCCAATCATGTGCATCATGTGCCAGTCAAGTACAGTATGCAGAAGAGGGCAGTTAGTGCACTCTTTCAAGTGTGTTCAGTGTAGAAGATGAGTGGCACTTTGAAACTAGAGATGCATTTCTGTTAGAGCTGTGAATTAGGATTGCGCTACGGCATCTGAGGGCGCTGTACAAATGGCACAGACAGTATCGTCACAGTCGGCCACTGTTCAACCGTTCATCTTAATGGAAAAAAGTGTCAATTCAAAAGAACAACAGGGGTAACTGCAAACATTTATATGCCAGCATTGCACAAGTTTTGAATGGGACATACGGTATAATAGTTTTGATATGTTGAAAGTGCTAGGAGAAGAAAAAAGTTAATATGTATACAACTTAAAGGGAGAAATAGTGTGATTGGTTACACATTCACATTAAATATGTGGCAGCTGACTTCAGGTCTCTTGTTGGAATGACAGCCTTCATTCTGCCAGTGCAGTGTGATGGAGGAGAGCGAGGTAGTAGCTGGGGCCTAGCGAATTACCAAATTGGAGGACAAATTGGGTTTAAGTCAGCATTAAATCACACAGGGGAAATTTCAGTTCAGTTTTCAGAAACCTTGTAACAGCCTTAGTTGGCTCTTTTTGAACCATAAACATTGCTTTCCTTCGCCGTTCTGTGTAAGCCTTTTTAAAATATGCTTATGTGTCCATAATCTTTAATCTGCTCCCAAGTGCTTTAGGTCAGGTCTAGAATTCTCACCTATTCGAAAGGCCAAGCTCATTTCAGTGCTATAATACTAACTTTGTTAGACACAAATGAGATGGAATGCAGTTTCTCCATCACCTGTGTCAATACCAGGTCCTGGAGGGCCACAGCTCCGCACAAATGAGTGCTTTTCTATTCAAACACACTGAATGAGGGCCCTGGGTAATTAGCTGATGAGTTGAATTGAGTGCGTTAAATGAGGTAGAATGCTCGACTGTACAGCTGTGACCCTCCAGGACTGAAAACCGCCTTCATATCGAGGTATACAGCCCGTAGTCAGGGACATCTTTTACTATATCAGGTCATCACCTGCCTTGTTCTTAGCATGTGTGAAGGGAGAAAACTTCATCGTAGCACCCCCTTCTCCTCTTCCCTGTCTAACTAGTGCATCCCTACACCCTGAGGATTAGTGCTGGGGGAGAGTGGAACGCAGCACTCTGATGGAGACATGCAAATGAGAGCTAGTTAAGTGTGAAGAAGCTAATTTATTTCCCATTTGAGGCTAGGATTAAGACTTCCAGCACCCAGGATACCCCTCCCGTTCAGCTCCCATCAATCCACCCACCCACCAAAGCCCATATAAAACGCAGGCAGTGGGGATAGGGGGGAGGGGGCGCTGCTTTCAGAACCTCATCAGGAGGGAGAGAAATAGAAAGAGGGCAGGAAGGAAGTGGAGGACGAGAGCGTTGTAAACAAGCGAAGTGACTCCTGATAAACAGATGTCTTTCTGCATCCGACAACAGGTTTGACAACAGGCAAGAAAGGGCGAAATCTTTCATACAGCAGATTGATGTGATGACTGAGAAAGGAAAAGTAGATTTTAATGCAAAGTTTGACCTACATTAAAATTTAGGGGTCGAGTGTTGAAAATTACCTTCTCCGATTTAATTAGACCATATGCTGCTGTCAGCCATGTTATATTGTCCATACGGGACACGGAGGAAGAAACATTAGCTCTCGGAATAAGTGTGCAGATTGAGAAACGTTTTATTCCAGTTTATGCCTTGAGACTTGCAGACAGAAAAAAAAAAACTATGATGGAACATCTGTTTTCTTCCTTTCTTCTTAGAAATGATGGCAAACGAGATTACTCTGCCCATATTCCCTCTTGTACTGGATAAAGAGTCTTAATCCATTTGAAATGATCAAAACTGATGCGCCCCGAAACCTAATCTGATAATATGACAGGAACTGGCAGGCATCCAGTAGGAGGC
>JAAGKR010000329.1:144328-226181 GCA_011419295.1 Clarias macrocephalus | reverse complement strand
TCTCTCTCTCTCTCTCTCTCTCTCTCTCTCTCTCTCTCTCTCTCTCCTTTAACAGCATCATTGCTGCTCCCCCTAATTGATTTTGACTTACAAAGAGAAAAGATGTGGACAGGAAAGGTCAGATTTCTTCTCCGCTCTCTGAAACAGGACTACTTCAGCTTTATTTTACTGCCTTCTGTCCCAGATGAGACTCATTACATAAGATCTAAGCCTCTCATAAACTGAAATGTCTTAGATTTTTATTACGTCTGTAGTCGGCTTGATGAAATCTTGTAAAACAGGATTGATCTTGCGTTCTTTTGAACTGTTTGGCATTTTCTGATTAGGTTTTAATGGCGTTTGTCAGTTTTTTTACTATGAAAATCAAAATTTTTTGTTCAGGTGCGTAGATTTATTTGACTGAATGAAACATCTGAAAGCAGTTTTGGGTAAAATACAGAGAACAATCGTTTTGACAACAGCCAGACTTCTGAGCACTTTAAATGTCAACTTATGAATTACACTGTCACTCAGGTGAGTCTTCTTCTGAAATTCACTGTGATTTGAAGCTTTTGACAAAATGAAATGTTTCTGGTATAATTTTGGGAAAATCACATATTTGCTTGAGATTAAGGTAGTATTTATATAGTAAATTATATAGTAATTAAATAGCATATTTTAAGATTGTAAGATGTTTTAAATAGTATTTCATTTAGGAACTCGTTTTAGCAGGTGATTCGTCTGAGCTGCTCAGCTGAAATAAGCTCAGCTTGATTGGATCAACCTCTCTCTCACTCGCATTCCGTCCTTACTCATATAACCTCATTTCCCGCGCAGCTTTGTGTGTAGGGTGCGGATAGCAGCTGTGCTGATGTAATCTTGGTTCGATCCCAAGATCCCACGCTCATACTTCGCTTCTTTAAGTCTGACATAATAAAGACACACACACAGTTCTTGGAAGAACGTCTTATCAACATAATTGCTATAACCGCACCTAATTTTAAGCCTCAGTAGCCAAAATAAACTTGTTTTATTGTAAATAAAATAATTAATTTTTTTAAAAGCTTAAATCTGCTTGTTGAGTTGGTGTTGACTCATTTTCTATAACGAGCTGTGTTTCAGGTAGCATTGTTTTATTAAAGGGAAGAATTGATTTGTATAGAGGATTGTTTTTGTCTGCACTTCGTAAAAGTTTACGATAGAGGACAATTTTTACAGAGAGGGAAAAAAAGAAAAAGAGAGAGAGGCTGGTGAAGATGATAAACGTATTGTTTTGCAAATGTTCCATGCAACTGTAACTATGATCAGATAAATCATACAATTTTTTATTACCCTTAATAAACAGAGAAATTGCCAGGTGGCTGCTGTGCGTCACTTTGAGGTGTGCAGTTTTAACTCTCACACCCACCTCGTTGTCTTCTGGAAACTGAGTCACATCAACTGGACTTCTTTCACATTGTCTTTGTAGAAATGTCTCACATTGACTCAGCTTCCAGGTAACCTCACCTGGAGGAATGAGAATCTTCACATACTGTACACCTCGTTGTTGATTATTTCCCCGAAACAGCCTTTCATTGGCACATTTCTAATAATCTGTAGTGCTGAATTTATAATTGTTGATCATAATTAATGATTACAGTCCAATAAGAACAGCAGAACTGAATAACCTGTAGTTTGTACATAGAAATTCAACACAGAGTTCGATCAGCTCGAGAACGATTGTTTTGAAGAGCTCATCTTATATTAAATGTATTTTTTGGGAAACGAAATAATAGGCTTTATTTAGGCCTTTCATCTGGATTATGTCATTAGGAAGATGTTCTGAAAATAGTCCCGGACCTCACTGGCACGTCTGTAGAAGGAAGCTTTACCGAGTTTTGTGTTTGTCGTGTCGTGTAGAAGCAGGAGATTTAATTAGATCGTGCCGTAGGATGAAGCTCAGGTCGGAGAACACCGCTGATCATGTGCTCAGCAGTAAATATTTGGACAGAAAGTGTCTTTATATTAGTCAGCTATGTTTAACGCACACCTCGGTCACCGCTGTGCGTCGGCACTAATTGAGTCTCCTGCGTGTGTGATGACTAAGCCTGCCATTAATCTTGTAAACCCGACTGACAAAATTGCGATGACACCAAGTCTCAGTAGGTGGGTTTGTTTAAAAAGCAACACGAGGAAAAGAACTTCATGATGTCTCTCTCTCTGATGTAGCAGTAGAATTTCTCTTCCCTGGAACCGAGATGCCCCAAACTTGTTGTACACGGGTTGAACGAGACACGTGAAGATATGCTTTGTCGTACAGAACCTTGACTTCAAACCCACTGAATACACTATACTGCCTAAAGTATTCGCTCACCCACCTTTACATACATATGAACTTGAATAACATCCACGATGTCATACACTTCAACTTGGGGTCAAGGAGATATCGTCACAGTTTTCCCAGTAGGAATTCCAGTCTGGGGGAATGGTTTTTCTAGTTCTTTTGTCCTAGTTGAGCAGTTCAGTGGGATAAAGGTGGCATGCTCTTATCATGTTATCTGAATCTTGTAAAAACATAATAAATTAGAAACATACGATTGTGAAACATTGATCTTGGACTTCCAGCATCTGATTGCTATACTCTGTGTTTTTTTTTTGTTTTGTTTTTTTGTACACCGGAAATATGAATGCATGGATTGTTTTTATTTAGACACAGGAGCAGGAATTATGACTTTTTGGTTAGTATTTAAATTCTTTAGTTATTTAAATTTAATTAGTTATTTTAAGGAACAGTATGCGTGTATGTATTAAATTTGTGCTTCTATAAACAACCCACATTAGCATAATGGAATTTAACATCATCTGCAGTTTGAGATGATATTAAAATGAATAGTAGCAGCAGGTTCAGGTAGCTGACCTGCGAGTGAAAATCAATTTTCAAAAAGTAATGCACAATGCGAAATACTGTTTTCAGGTTTTAAGTAAGACACTTCATTTGTTCCATTATTTAATTTAATGTATGTTAGTTTGTTTATTAGAGTACATCATTTGTTCAGGAAATGAATTGTTCCTTCTCACTACAAAGCACATTTTCCGACACTGTTTCTCCTCTGTAGATTCCCTGAGCTTCAGGTGTGATCACAGTGAATAAAAGGAAAAAGAGCACTGCTGTGTTTTACCGGTTCTCACAGTCGCCCAAGTGTGAATTCTGCCGACTTGACTCGTTGAGTCCTTGAATCAAACTGCATCAAATCTCAGAGATTTTGCAGTGTTAATAGGATTTAACAGAAGTGTACGCAGCTCTATTCATAAACAAAAGTCACGTGGACACGAACACACCCATCGGTTCGACACTACCATGGCTTGTGTGGATAGTTTATACAGTAGTATATGTGATGTATAGGTTTATAAGGCAGGGCATGGAGGGAGTTTAACTGGGTTGGCTGTAAACAATAAACCTGAGAAGATACATAACGTGTAAAGCTGGTGTACAGTACACACGACTGGGCTTTGTTTGTTTCCTGTTGCACTTTTATAGTTTGCTTTATAGTAAGATCATGTTTAAAGACCTGATATCCTTTAGGATTCTCATGTTACTGAAAGTATCATTTACACACACACACACACACACACACACCCACACACACACACACCCACACACCCACACACACACCCACACACACACACACACACCCACACCCACACACACACACACACACACACACACACACACACACACACACACACACACACACACACACACACACACACACACACAACAGCTCAAGTGTTGAGTCTTTCCACAAATGGAACCACAATTGTACTTCTTTTTTATTCGTTCAAACTTGTAGATGTTAAAATCTTCTTAACTTAAACCAACTTTTGACATCATGTCTGAGCTGATGAATATATAAATGTAATTTTTTCATAAACGTTATAAAATTTAAAACAATATCAATTAAAATGTCAATTGTGCAGAGTTCAGAGCAACGCGGGATTCCGTCAGTCCCACTTTCAGGTTGATTTTGAAAATTTTTTTTCGTTGTGTTATAAACCTCGCTCATTTCTCATCATAGTGCGACAGTTTCAGGGCTCATTCCTGATGTATTTTTGTGCGCTTTCTCACCATTTTTTCCGATCACTCAACCACGCTCACATATTTTATTGCTCTCTTTTCACTAGGTGTTGCCAGATAATGCCGATTTCCTAATATAGCGAAAAACCGACCAATTTAAATTATGTACCAAAACTTTTGCTGTAACTTTATTTCATTAAACTTCGAATAAAAAAAAAACATTTTTAGCCAAAGATGATGATTTTTTTTAATTTTTATTATTGTTTCAAAGAAGATCAGTACCTAACCTATGTAATAATAAAAAGGTAAAAAGAATCACATCTCATCTTGCACTCTCAGTTTTATATCAAATATTTTTTGAAATTATTTAAAATTTTTTAATTTAAAAAAAGTTTCATTTAAATAAGTGTTAAGTCTAAATTCTATCAGCAATTAAGGGAAGCAAAGTTATATAGGTCTCCCTTTTTATTTTGGCTGATTTAGAAAAATTATTTTTTCCCTGAGCCAAAAAAAAAAGACTTCTAAAATAAAATGAAATTAGTAATAGATTTGAATAAAAAAATAAATAAAAAATAATAAATAAAATAAATATATAAATAAAATAAATAAAATTAACAAAAAAATATTTTTAATTCACATGATGTTTCCAAATTCACTGAATAATTGTGCACTCAGTATTGACCAAAATAATTGTCATTAAAAAAACAAAAACAACAACAAAACAAACAAACAAAAAATATCTATAATGTTTTCTCTATAATCAAGCAGCCCTAAAAGCGGTTACCTGGACAACCCAACTGTAATCTAACCGAGCTTTGCTATCTTTCCCAGCGAGGCTCTTTATATGCTCGATAATAATAATAACTTGTTTGAAGAGTGCAGTGGTTTCCTTTTTTTATTTATGGAAGGAAAGAACAGCCGTTTTAAACCGACCACTGAGAGGGAGGAGGGGGGTTTGCAGAGGAGATGTAGTTATTGTTTCGTTTTATGATGCAGAGGAAAGCATGTAAGCATTTTATTGCTGTGGTTAAGAACACGGCTGACGCACTTACAGTCATAGGTGTGATCGAGGTTTTACTGTATATCCGGTCCCCAGAAGATTGGGAATGTCTGAGCTCAGACTCGAGCTAGGACATTAGGAGAGTGTGACATATAGACAGACAGATAGATGGATAGACAAGACTATAGAGTAGAGTAGTTTTTCATGTGGCAATATAAAATGTTAATCACACATCTACATTTCAATGTACAATTATTGACAGTTGAGAGTAGGGCTGTAGCTATCGAATATTTTAGTAATCGAGTATTCTACCAAAAATGTAATCGATTAATTGAGTAATCGGATAAAATGCACTTTTGCTTAATTAAACAGCAATGAAAAATTTATAAGAGAAACAAAGATTAATTGGTTTTCTTTTTAGAAAAATCTATTTTTATTTTTTAAATGCATACAGCATTTTATCAAAAATAAACATAGTCATTATTCACAATACAAGGAATAGCTTATACCCCTGTCTCACCTATGCGGTTTGACTCGCAGTGAGATGCGGTGTTGGGCACCGTGAGCCGCCGCGACTGCCCGCCGACATTCTGCGAAGTTCTGCAAGGTCCGCCAAAAAAATTTGACATTTTTAAACATGTTTTTAAGGCGGCTTAAACATATTTAATTTTTCGCGCAGAAAGATGGAAACGTAATCGCAGCGCCATTACGTGATCGCAGTGAATCATGAAGAACCGTACTTCCGGTCAACGTGCGAAACCGCGTAGGTGAGAGAGGGGTATTAAATTTGACTGAGATTAAGTGCATTACAGCACCATACATTCTTATTTTAAAGCCTTTTCTCGGATGCAAAAAAAAAGTTTTTCAAATGACTTTAAGGAGAAAAAAAACTAAACACACATTTAAAATAAATAATTACACAAAAACACTAAGTTGTGCAACCAAAAGTTTCCAAATCTACATCTCAGGCATAACATAAGCCTTTACTGATAATTTCTGTTGTTTTCTCTTGCGGCTTTCTTCCTCTCTTGGCCTCGCTGATATTTTTATCGTTTCCTTCCATTTTACAGCTTGCAACAGAACGCGCCATCAAATCAATACACAGCTAACTGTTTGCGTCTCCTTCCGCTTTGTGGGTGACCTAAGCGCTGCTTCTTCGTTGGTGTTTACTGACGGCTTGCACCCGGAAGCGTGCTGTGTCAAAAGCTTGCTGTCAACAAATAATTGCGCAAAAACAAAACGCAAGCTTTTAAAATTAATTAAACGAAGCTTTGAGGCAGAAGATTTTGCCTCGATCATTTTTTGTAATCGAATTACTCGAGGAATCGTTCCAGCCCTAGTTGAGAGTAAAAACAACATTTATTCCTGCTACACTAATGCATTAATCCTAGCGTTTCACTAGTGCTTCACGTCTGAAACCCTGGCCTCCCAGGAATTCCTTTAAAGATCCAGACATGAGCAAATGCCTTGGAGTGAAGTTAGGACTATACTGGGGATGTGGCAATAACTTCCAGTTGAGTCCCTGTAATGCGCAGGTGATGATTGTGTGGACAGTTCCCACAGACGGGGGACAACATGACAAGTTTGATTTTGTTAGATCAGATGTTCCACTCGCTTGCGGGAATGACTGAAGTGGGATCAGAGTCACTCACGGACATACAGCCTTCTTTAAAACGTCTGCACCATTCAAATCTTTTACTGCTGCGAAGAGTCGCATCACCGAAATCTTCTGTAAATATCAGTCAGTTTTTAAACTTGCATTTATGAGAAAATTTCATCACAAGTTCCTGTTTGACTCAAACACCTCGAGTACATATTTAAACTCCAGGCGTAACTCTGAGATTAAGGTCTAAATCAATTTCGAAATGTATTAAATTAACATTCAAATGTTTCACCCTGGTTCGACTGAAATATGCCAACAAGCAACTTATGAATTATAACTTATTTATTTATTTATTTATTTATTTATTTTTAGTTTAAGCCTACAAATAATAAATTTGTCCATCAAGAATTTGTAAGTGGAAAACAAGTCATCACACTGATCATCATCATTCATGTCACTTTCTGCAGTCTGATTTCCTGATGTAAAAGTCAATAACGACATTTACACCCCAGTCTCGTCTCTTCACTCTACCGATCTGCGGCCGCTGTTATGTTGCTGATTAATGCAGTCAGTTCTGTTCTGTTCTGTTGCCTAAATTTCCCATTCGTTTTTTATTACAAATTAGATATTACAGCATTTTCCACCCTCATCTCCGCAATCTCATTTCCAGCCTTGTTCGGTCTGGTTTGTTTTCCCCCTGGCGTGGTTCATTTAAGCGGATCTGATCACAGCAGTCGCACTCGGTTGTGAACCAAAACAACCGCTCTGATGCCCTTTACTGGAAATTTTCTTCGTCCCGTCCCAAATGGAATCTGGAACTGATATGTTTGTGGTGATCGGATCGCGATCGCATAATCAGTCTCTACAAGCGTGGTTCTTTGAAACTTGTTCATCTCTGGTCGGAATAAATAGATTCTTTTAGCACGTTTGGCGTAACATTAGGTGACGTGACCAGTTTTCAGGGAGGATTTTAAAAAAATTATTCTTTCTCCTAGTTGGAGAGGGAAAATTATATATTTTTTTGTTACATGTTCAGCTGGTTAAAGACGTCACAGTGGATAGACCCACTCTGCACATGTCAGTTTACATAAGTTATATTCTGATTATCAGATCAGCATCCGTCTAAACAGTTAACTTTAATCGGAACGATTTCCATCGGATTGAAGAAATATCGCCCATGTAAACATAGCTAGCCTGATTATTGTTAGCGTGTCAGCTCAAACACCGCCCAAAAATACAACAAAAAAATCTTATAATATATACATATTAGACATCGTCATAAGGAAACAAATCCAGAAATCCATTTTACTTTGTTTACATTCACCTTCTCTCTCATTTCTTCTCTGGTTTGGTTTGTTCGTGGTGATTCAATCTCAATCGCATAATCAGTCTTTATAACCCTGGTGAGCAGAAAATCATCTCAACGTACCAAACCTCGCACAACGTACCAAACGTTTCTTCTGTAAGAAAACTCTGTTCTCTTTCAGGTGTTCTACATTACCAGTATACTCTCTCCCTCTCTTTCCTTCTCTCCCTCTCTCTTGTTCTCTCCTTCCCTCTCTCTATCTCTCTCCTACTCTTTCTCTCTCTCTCTCTCTCTCTCTCTCTCTCTCTCTGGACTCCAGAGAGCAATAGGATAATACAGAAAGTCCTCTGCCATATTTCCCACGGCTCTCTTTGTGCTCTGCTTCATGACCGCTCCAGCACCCTTTTAAGCTTTCGTCCTTTAAGTGGTCATTCTCCATTAACTCTCTCACCTGCACACGTCAGCGTGATGGATCGCCATCTAACACACTGTTTTCCCCTGCCTCTGTAATGCGCTTTTATTTTTTGCTCTACATACTAAACCGCCTGCTTTAAAGTCTTTCACGCTGTAGCGTATATACAGTACCTGTTCAGGTGTTCGGTCTAAACAGTGCCAGGGTCATGTGTTTTCCAGGAAGCTACGATCAGTAATAAAAGCGACCACACGGTTATTTGCACAGCGTGTGATGTGACATGGGTTTGTATGTGTGTGAGATGTTTGTGATGTGTGTGCGCTCACAGGGGAAATGAATATACACCAGCTTTCAGAGTTTGCCATATCATGAGATCCTGACCCTGGAGCTGTTGCCATAGAAACCTGATTGACGCTCGTCAGCGTGAGTGATGTGAACAGGGCGTTTTCTCTCTCTATGGGCTTCCATGTATGCGGCGCTAATCTCTGGTTTTGGCTTGACCTCATCATATGATGGATATGATGTCATTGTGTGTGTGTGTGTGTGTGTGTGTGTGTGTGTGTGTGTGTGTGTGTGCGCGCATGCACTTATTTCTAGATGGTGAAAGATTTTTCTAGCATTTGGATTGATGACGGTGTCACCTCTGAGAGGATGATGTCATCACATATACGCACACGCACGCACGCACACACACGCACGCACACACACGCACGCACACACGCACACGCACACACGCACACACGCACACACGCACACACACACACACACACACAATTAGGCTATAATCCTGGCTTATCTCATAAGATAAAGGTGTGTGTCTGTGCGCAGCTTTAGTAATTTTGAACACTATGTGAATTCTTAATAAGAATACCGTTACAAACACATATCTTGGTGTGTGTGTGTGATGTGTAGGTAGTAAATTAAGAGAGAAAACGACCCTAACGATCGATCTGAACCAGGAGGCCGGCTGTCAAACCCTGAGTCGCTCCATATTCAACAGGAAATTAAACCGTTTCTGTGCATCTGTACCTGCGGTCTCAGAGCGATGAGTGTGTTCTCAGGACCGAACGTATTTTAAAATGAATCTGATTGCCGTGAGATCTAAACCACCGTGTGTTAATAAAGAGAGACAATTATAAAGCTACAAGATGCGCAAAATCTATGTGTAATTGTAATATATCAGTTTCAGATAGAAATCAAGTCCTAGTAGTAATAACACGGCCGAATAACTCAAGGTCTATGCAGGACATCCTTTCTACAAAATCACGGACAAGACGAATCCGAATAACTAACACTACCTACCTTAAATATGAAATATTTAAATATCCTCTTTTCCTGGCAAAGTAGCGCATCTTCACACTGTAAACCCTAATGCTCAAAATAATTAAACATATTGAGTACTGTTAACTTAAATAATTACTATTACAGTGGAACCTTGGATTACGAGCATAATTCGTTCCGGAAGTGGGCTCGTATTCCAAAACACTCTTAAACCCAATCAACATTTCCCATAAGAAATAATGAAAACTCAAATTATTCGTTCCACAGCCTCCAAAAATAAATACATAAAAATAATTAATACAATCTATAAAATGAAAATAAAACAAATTAATCTGCACTTTACCTTTAAAAAAAAGTACAAATAAATCCTGACAGATAAGTGTTTCCATTGGTGCGCGTGTGTGTGTGGAATTAGCCCCTTCACTCGCCTCATTTTACACAGTAACACTCCTCCTCCCTCTCCCCACCTCGCTTTTTCACAACAGTTTCACAACAAACACACACACAACAGAAACACAGTTTTAACAGGAAAAAAAGAAATCTCTCTGAAACTGACATGAGCGTATATTAACAGACACACTTTTTAAGTTTCACAACAAGCGCATAAACACAGCGGAAACACCGGTTTAACGGAAAAAAACCGAGACTGGCACGAGCGCATACTAAAGGTATCACTTAAGTTTCACAACAAACGCACACACACACAAACAGGGAAACACCGTTTTAACAGGAAAAAAAGAAATCTCTCTGACCTGGTGTGAGCGCATACTACGGGAATCACTGCTGTAAAGTAAAAAAACAAACAAACAAACAAATGAACCAGCACCTTACCTTTGAAAAGAATCGCGACAGAGCAGAGTTTCTGTGTCTTTGTGAAGCCAGGAGGGGTGAAAAGGGGAGAGAGCGTCTGTGCGTGTGTTTCAGTGTCAAATTGCGCATGCACGAGCAGAGTTTCTGTGTTTGAAGCCGTGGGGGGTAAGGTGAGAGAGTGACGCTCGGTGTCAAAATAAGAGTCGCATGTGTGAAGCATGATACTCGGCGCTCGTAAACTAATACTTGCTCGGTTTCTGAATAAAAAATTATTTAAAATCTTTGCTCGGTTTGCGGAACACTCGTAAACCACGTTACTCGCAATCCGAGGTTCCACTATAGTTTTAAATTAATAGACCCTGATGAGTATTTCAAACTTTTTGGTATTTATGAGTTTGTAGAAATGACACTTTTCAAGTTAGCTGAACATGATTGATATTTTAAGCCACAGTAACTGTCATCTTAAAGTTCCACCAACTTAAAATCTTTCAGCTTAACGATTTTGTGTCTGACGTCATCAATGCACATGTAAACTGTCCACATTGAATTGTTTTCATCAAGATGGTGGATTGGTCTGTCTTTGCTGTAAGTATAAACTTCACAAATCTGGGCACGGTAAAGTAACAGGGCACTGGTGGCTCAGTGGTAGGTATTTCGCCTGCCATGTGAAAGGGGTGAGTTTGATTCCCAGCCACTGGATGAAGTGCCCGTCCCAAGCCCAGATAATAATTGGAGGGTTGTGATCAGAAGGGCATCTGGCGTAAAAACCGCTGTAGCGACCCATTGCCAGGAGCAGACGAAAGATCAACTACAATTTATTTGCTTTGGAATTAAAAAAAAGTATAGCATGAGTTAGGCTACTCAGTAATGCGATTAATATAAATGAGTACAACAAACTCAAGAACTGATAGCTCTGTTTACTTAAAAGTGGAAACATCATTATTTAAAAAATCTGATGTAACCGATTTATCTTAATTTTTTTTTAGTTTTGCCAACTTATTCGGATTAACAGTGCATGTCTCAGAGGCTGGTGGGCGGAGCTAGCCCGCTAACTCTAACTAACTAAAACATAGTTTAAAAAAACAGACAAAGCTATAATGTCCATCATTCTTTGTGTTTTGTTATTTCATCTAGATATAGATAGTTCTAGATCTAGATAATCAGATCAGGATGCTCCAATAGAGGCGTTTACAGATGCAAACAAAATTCTGTTTCAGCCGAAAATCAGAACACTCTGACCTGACTCGCCCCGATCAGGATGATGATCTGTTCAGTACGTTAATATTACCCCTAACCCCATGTAAACACTCGATCCAGAAGTTTCGGGGAAGAAATAATAATAATAATAATAATAATAAATATATATATATTTTTGCTTCCATTCCTGATCAGTAGACTGCATAAGAACCCCCCCCCCCCTCTCTCTCTCCCACCAGTATACATTCATTCATCTACTGGTTTCTAGTCTCTGGCTGAGGAAGGAGCACTGATCGGCTCACATTTCACACGTAGTAAAGTTTATAGCCAATCATAGATATGACTGAATTCTTGTAAATCTCGTCTTCTGATACAGGATACGTCCAGCTAATTAAACATGTCACAGTGTCTAAAGCGTTGTGATATAACTGTGGTGAATGACTTGTGTTACAGTGCATTGCTACGTTATGTAAGTGTACACATGTTATTTGGTTGTTTTTTTCTTTTTTTTTCCCTTTCCCTATACGAGAAGGAAGCGAAGACGGCAGTTCAGTGTTTCTTGTTTTCAGTTGTCCTGTCCAATTCCTTCACCAAAAACGCAGCGGGTTAAAATATCTAAAATATTTTATAATTATATTTTATATTAATAATTTTACACAACGTCGCAGGTCAGTGTAAAAAGAAAACAAGTCCTGAAAAAAATCCCTTCCATTTGTTTATATTTACTTATATTCACCCCTCTCTCTCTCTCTCTCTCTCTCTCTCTCTCTCTCTCTCTCTCTCTGTCATCATGCAGTCCTGCTTCCTTTACTCATGACCTTAAGCCACATTGATGTTTGACGCACTTCAGCTAGCGGAGACGTGACCCTGCAACCCTGACACTCGGCTCAGGAAAAACAAGTTTTTATTTTTGTCCCCTGTCTCAGTCATGTTTTTCTTCTTTTTTTTTTTCCCCCTCCGATTTAAAAAAAAAAAAAAAAAAAAGACTTACATCCACTGTTTTTTGTTTTTGTATATTTTTTTTTAAGCCTGTCTCTGCCCTCTTTAAGTCTCGTGTCACGGAGGAAAAGCTGTTTTTTTTAAACAGCAGTGACCGGATACGGTTTCCGGATTCATGTCTGTAGAGTAACGTTACACGTCTGGACGACGTCTGCAGCAGTTGCAGTCGATATAAATACAAGATAACTGATCTCCGTTGAAGTGTGTGTGTGCGCGCGCTGAAAAGCATGTATGGTCCAGCCATTAAAAATTCAATACTTAAAAAAAAAAAATTATAAAAAAAAATTTAATTGACCTCTTTTTAACACAAACCGACCCGCTTCGAGCCTTCAGGTCACATGATCACTCCGATCATTCGCAATCGGTCACTTTTTTCCCCCCAGACGAGACAGGTTTTTTTTTTTCTTTCTTTTAAACCAAAGATTGTGAATATTCGATCGTTCTGCATGTAATATCAGCACTTGAGAGCGAGTGCTTTCTTAAGTGATGATGTCACTTCTGAAGGATGTTCATTACCTGCGCGTTTCATCAGGCACAAGCATTAAAAAATATGACAGACACAATGAATTCATGTGAATGAAACCCCGGTGAGTGAGATCTTAATAAAATCACCTCGACTTCCAGAAGAATAATGCTGTTTGTTTTCAAGTCATGTGTTTTGAGGACCTGCAAATCACATGTTTCATAAATGGCTTAGAGCACATGACTGGAAAAAACTAAAAGTACTTACAGTATGCACTGTATGAAAAGCAGAAATGTGTTTATATTTTATCTCAGACTTGTTACTGTAGCTTTTCAGCCTTTTAAAACAAAGTGTGATGTTTTTTTTTATAAAATTTTTTTTATATATATATATTTTTTAGCACGGACCGACTGTCGAGTATCAGCTTTATTTCACTCGCACATCTGAAACAGAAAGTGTGTGTGAGAGAGATGTGTGTGATGTGCCCGGCTCAGCCGAGGGCCTTTAATTGCTTCTTTGTTCGTGTAGCAGCTGTTGCCATGGCACCTTTGAGGCTCTCCGAGTAGTGCTGTCTCTCTCACACACATAATACACACACACACGCGCACACACACACACATACACACACACACATGTACACACCTGGGATAGAATCAGGTTTAAGCGGAGCTTTGATTAAACAGCCTCTCACCCTCGTGCGCGTGCAGCCACAGGGAATCAGAACGAGAAAACTGTTCTATGCCGAAGCGTGACCGGACACTTAACACGCCTGAGCGTTACATGCTCTTGGCATGAGAGCGCTCTGTGTGCGTGTCAGTGTGTGTGTATGTGTATGTGTGTGTGTGTGTGTGTGTGTGTGTGTGTGTGTGTGTGTGTGTGTGTGTGTTGGGGAGGGTAGCGGGGGTTAGACGTGTGTAGAAGGTTGATCTCCTGATCCGCGGTCTTTGATAGAGATGTTGCGCTGCATGCTGATATTTTATTCATGACGCCTGAGAAAGCTGCAGGCCGGAGCGCCGCACGAGGAGGAGCGCCGAATAAGCGATTCTGACTTGGCCAGTTTTTCTTCATTTCTCACACACACACACACACACACACACACACACACACACACACACACACACACACACACACACACACACACACACACACACAGAAATTATCATCATTCAGAGACAGTCTAATGGAGAGACGAAGGTGTGGAATGACTGTGAAGGAAGATACTGTTACAAGCCGCGCCGGTTGGTTAGTTTAAAGAAGAAAAAAAATGACCGCGACTAACGCGAGTGTGTTTTGCGTTTGTTCTGACAGGAGGGATGTGCGATTAGTGGCCACGCAGGTGGGATCGTGAGCTCCAAAGCGCAGGAAACCTGTACTTCACCCACACCGATTCCAGCCCAGCAGGTAAGGAGTGTGTTTTTTACGTCTCTTGATGAGAAAATCTATCTACATTCTCATACATACAAATGAGCAAAATTGCGCTTCAGGGCTTCAGAGGCAACTCCACTCGAGCGCTGTGTTTGTATAGAAGTAGTATTGAAATAGTAGTATTGAAATTTCAAAAAGGATTATATATTTATCAGTTTAACTTCTTTTCTCTACATGTCGATGGAGTTGGATTGAAATTGTCAAAAACGATTGCACAAAATAATTTGTGTTGAAACTAATAATAAGGCAGAAGAACGAACCTCAACAATGTGACCATAGTGTCCACTTTTCTTTCACCGATTTAGTTTTTTTTTTTTTTTTTGAAAATGTGATTCTCTCATGTCAGTCCTACTGTACTGTAGCAGCATGAAGCAATCATGTACATCTGCCCTTTATTCCCTCCCCTAAGGTGCGCGAGAAGCAGTTCGAGACGTTCGTGTCCCAGCGGAATCATGAGATTGCCAGCACCAGTGTTTTCCAAAGGTCTGAAATATATATCTGTTGCGGTCGCTCGCCCTCAGAACGGCCCAGCATTATGTGTATAGATAAATAGATAGGGCTTTTATAGCATTAGCATACGCAGTATCTCACAAAAGTGAGTACACCCCTGACATTTCAGCAACCACTTTATTATATGTTCCCAAGGGACAATACGGTAGAAATGAAAATTGGATATACAGTACGTTAGATTGGACAGTGTGCGGCTTGTATAGCAGTACAGATTTATTCTCCTCTAACAGTAACTCAACATACAGACTCTACTGTCTCAATAATGAGTGAATGTGTCAAAACATGAATTTTTAAAATTTTTTATGTGAGCAATGTTATCTACAGTAGCACGACTTTAACCCTCATGGACATGGAGTTCACCAGAGCCGCACATGTTGTCACTGGGATCCTCTTCCACGGACGTTGGACACATGGCGCTTCGCCACCTTCCGCTTAGCAAGGATGCTCAATAGGACTCGGGTCCGGACACGTACATTACTTGGCCACTGACAAACACATGAACATGATGAATAGGTCATGTGACTTTGCCTGGTTAAAGATCTACAGCTGTTATCACTTACAGTGTACTCACTTTTGACAATAACGGCTGTATGTTGAGTTATTTTCAAAGGACAGTAAATCTATACTGTTATACAAAGCTGCACATTGACGACTATAAAATATATTCCAAGTTTCATTTCTTATAGTTATGTCCTTCGAGACATGTTCTAACATGTTTGCTGAAATTAGAGGGGTGTACTCACTTTTGTGAGAGAGTGTATAGTATTGTGTATATATATATGTGTGTATGTATTACAGTGTATATGACTCAGGATTGTGCAGTACATAGTGACGCATCCTATTTTACACACAACCAATATGATGAGCTAAATTCTATTAAATTATATGTATTAAACGATATGACCTTAAATAAAAAAAAAATTAAAAAAGGAAAAAGGTTGCACAGACAATAGATAGCATAGATGTACAAGATCACATTTTTGAATGGTTGTTTTTGTTGTTATGACCAATCATAATAATAATAATAATAGTAATAATAATAATGTGCACATGTTCAGTTTAGCACCTTTGCAACATCATTCCCATGTTAAACTTTAGCAGTACAATTTACACTTTTGAAAAGTAATGATAACTCTGGTTCTACAGTACACGAGACATCAGAAACCCCCGATACACAGTATGATGTCTGTAGCCTCACACTAGCAGGACGTCCGTATAAGCGGTTGTTTTATAAATCAGTCCAGAGCTACAGTATGTTTCCGCACAGAGCCTTTTGTGTTTTTTTTTCTTAAAGAAGGGTGTGTGTGTGTGTTTTTTTTTTTTGTTGTTGTTTTTTGGGCGATATCAGTTTTTGGGGAAAAAAAGAAAATGATTATCAGTGGGTCAGACTTTCTTAAAAAAAAAAAAAAAAACCTTAAACGTTACATTTTCACCTGGTGAAGCGCTCCATTTATCCAAATTTTTTGTCTTGCTGCTGTATCCACATCCCGTACAACATTTGTACCACACAGGGTTTAGATAAGAAACAAAATCATTCGTTTACAGATGTTTTATTGACTTTAGAAAAAAAAGTGGATTTCTGCCTTAAACAGCTAAGAACCAGATCAAATATTAGTTATCCAGTTCTGCACCATGGATTTGGACAAGAGTCTTTAGCTACTCCTTATTTCTTCCAATTTTGTCAGCCAGTCTGTCTTGTATTTTTAATGAAGTCTTGAGTCGTCCATCCCTCCTGAAGGACATTTTGTCTCTCATTCTCAGTCCACTCCCTGTACCTCACCAGTTTCAGAGGAATGTGTTTGTTAATTAAGCCACACAGTGACCTATGAATCATTCAAGCATTAAAAAAAAAAAAAAAAAATCGAACAGAAACGGGTGCAGCTGATGACAGATGATCAGGTCTGTGATTAATGTACTACTGATGCTGAAGGCTGAGAGGTTGGACAACAGTCGAGAGGGGAAATGAGGTTGCTACTGAAGTCGTTAAATAAACAAACAATTTTTTTATTGTATCTTTATGAACTTTCGAGACAGCCACAGTAAAACATTTGTTCCCGTTTCCTTATTTTACACAATTGAATGTAATTTAACATGACGAAATGAAGGGAGAAGACTTTTTTTCCCCCCAGTACTGTGTCTTCTCATTAAAATGAAATGTGTTTGAAGTCATGGAAATGTAGACCAGGATACGCTGCTCTCTATTTTATAATGCCTTTTTTTTTTTAATATACGACTCTTTCTGTGTTATATTAGGAGCAGGGATCATGTTTAAAGAAGTTTTTATTCATTTTAAATGCATTACAGCACTGTGAAATTCCTCTGAAGTTCATGTTTCCTAGCTTGTAAGGTAGTTGGGGTCGGAGTGCAGGCTCAGCTATGATACAGCATCCTTGGGGCAGAAATGGGTTAAGGGCCTTGCAGGGTTTTACGTGCTGCTGAAGTAACGTGACATGATAAACGCATGCATGGTTATGAAAATACAGAAACCATCTTTGCATCTGACATCCAGTAGAGTTTAAGACGATGGTTCAAGGTTCATGGTTCAGGGCGTGGTGGTAGCTTTTAAGGACATCTGTCACATCAGAAATGGTGAAATAGACATTGTGAAACATAGCATGAGCCTCAGTATGTCTTCTTCTTATTCCTCTGAGGTTTTTAAAGAGTAAAAAGGATTTAAAGGGTCAGAGGCTCGGGGAATGTCCACTTGATTAGGATTGTTCCAGAAAACAAGCCTCAATCAAGCATGTGATGCTCTGTAGGTGTGTGTGTGTGTCTGTGTGTGGGGCCCTCTGGCACCGAACGTGACAGTAATGTGTATCGATCAGAGTAACACCACCGCAAAACGGCTTAACCGTTATTAAGACGTGAGATTTAATTTCATGTCAGGGTTTGTATCGGAATCCAGCCTGTGACTCTTCGTGCTCTTATCTTCCTCCAGCACGAGCTCTAACGTTCCCTCCGTTTCTGTGTAGTAGGGCTTCCACTGACCGCTTGACTCGTGCATCAGGCAGGGCGTAAGGGAATGCGAGCAGACGGCAAAGAAAGCATTAGACGAAGCCGATTCTACACTTTTTTTTTGGCTTTAATGTTCCGCTAACACATTATCGCTTTGCATGAAACGGGAGAGTGTGCGAAATCCCACGCAGCAAGTTTAGAGCCAGATCGGCGGCGCGTGTCGGCTCAAAGGAGACGATCCCAGACTCCTCGTTTTTTTTTTTTAGTGTGCTGCTAAGGAGACGACATCAAAACCCATCTAACTCTGCTCGAGACATCGCATCCTCCATCCGCCCCTTAAGCTCCAAGTTTCAGAATCAGCAAGTTTGCCGTGAAACCGATGTGCTCTCGTAGCGTATATCACAACGTTTTGTTTTTACTTGAACCAATGCAGCCTGCGAAAAAGGATTAAACTGTCATTTGTAGGTAATAAAGTAAAACAGCAACGGGAAGGTGATCACTCTACTCCTGTTTCTGCAGCTAAACAGTTTGTCCATCTAGTAATCGTTATACGACTCTGGATTCACGGTGTGTGTTCTGCGCTGAGAAGGATTGTGTGCTTATTAACTGTGCCTTAATGTGTAATAAATAGCAAAAAGCACAGGAAATTACTGAAGCATAAAGAGGAAGGGGGCCCGATGGTCAAAAAATGCCACCACACACACGCACACACTCTTCACTGCGCACCACGTGGTACAGTAGCTCTTAGTTTACTTTACCTCCAGCGGTTCCAAATAAAATAACTAAATATGCCTTTACTATTAAACATCGATTCATCATTCTGTTTTTTTTTTCCATACAGCAAATTGTTCATGCCATATCTGTTTCTGCAAGTTCTTTTTGTAGGCACATCAGGCTCACTTCCCCTTTTGTGGTTTAGCCTTGAGGGCTTCCTGGTAATGTCTATTTCAAGCTGTGTTTTTTTACACACACACACACACACACACACACGAGAACTACTCCAAAGACCAAGTAGTCACATGGATAAATGTGAAGCTGTAAATAGGCTTGTAATCTGTTTTTCAGTTTTTTACTTGGCATTAGAACTGCAGAAATGTATATGAATATACATGTATATAAAACGGCTCATAAAACTTGACTAATTTCACCGTTACAATCGCCTAAGGAAAGCCATTAGAAATAAACCACATCAAAATCTAAAAGCTAACGTCTTCGCCGGCCAAGACCTCAATCACACCGGTGACCTGTGCGGTGAGGTACTATTTATCACCAGCATTACAGAGGAACCCCCCTCCTACGGTTTAGCTGTAGATCTTTCTGCAGCGAGACAGTGAAACTGTGAAAGGAGAACTTTGACCTGGGCAATCACAAGCCTCTGACTTTGGAGCTAATAGGAAACAAGTGGTGCTTCCTGTATCACCAACATACACTGGGGTTTTGTGGTAAAATTAGTTCGTTTCTTTCTGCTTCCGGCTGGGATTTTCTTGATGGCAGTCGTGACACCTCTGACCCGATACACCAGTTGGACCTCTGCAATCTATTGCCAAAAATAAAAACAGAAAGTTGTAAGACTAATTTAATTTGTCCACCATCTTAGTACTTGAACCTGAAACAGATTGGTAATGGAAGTGAGGAACTGGAACATTGATGGGAACACGCAAGTGCGAATGTGACAGTGGCAGTAAAATCTTGGCGCGTGAGATGAAGCCACCACTGTGGTCATGAGACAAGCACAGTTTTCTCGATAAAGTGCGCCGTGTCCATGGTCACATGATGTCCCTGACCAGAAAAGTTAAGGTTGCAAGGACAGGAAGGAGAAGTACACGAGGTTCACTCTGGCTGTGTTTGTCATGTGCACCAAGGAGACGAGCTCGACAGCTTGGGAAAGCATCAGAGCCGCTGCTTCTCTGAATTGTAAAGACTCAGTTTAGGCACCTGACCCCAATAGAGCTGGTATCAGCCACTTTTAACAAGACTGACACCCTGGGGCAGACCTTGGACGTTCTGGAGCGATGCTGTATCACAGTTGGCTTGGGAACAGCTGGAGAGACCATGGGTGATGTGGATGAAGATTTGTGGATGGAGTTTGCGAAATCAGAGTTGATGTTCCGAATTTAGTGCGGCTGCAGTTCCTACTACAAAAAAACTAATAATAATAATGGAAGGAAAATAAAGAAAGGAACGAATATTTGCTGTTATAATAACAGCCAGGTTGGACCAGAATGACTGAGGTGCAATCAGTGTCACAGTCTATCCCAAAGGCGATCAATCGGGTTGGTTTCACGACTCTCGAGGTCTTCCACTTGAAAAAGTTTTATTTTCTGGCAAACCATTCGTCCCTTGCTGGGACAGGTTTGGTCGTCTTATTTCCAACAAAGGGAAATTGCAATTCTATACATAACTGCATGTACAGTATGTCACAAAAGTGAGTACACCCCTCACATCTCTGCAAATATTTAGTTATATCTTTTCATAGGACAACACTGCATAATTGACTCTTTGACACAATGAAAAGTAGTCAGTATAAAGTTTGTATAGCAGTGTAAATTTATTGTCCCCTCAAAATAACTAAAAATACAGCCAATAATAGCTGAACCCCTGGCAACAAAAGTGAGTACATCCCTAAGTGAAAATGTGAAATGTCAATTTTTTGTGTGGCCACCATCATTTTCCAGCACGGCTTGAATTCTCTTGGCCATTGGAGCTTCACAGGTTGCCACTGGAATCCTCTTCCATTCCTCCATCACATCACAGAGGTGGTGGACATTTGACACCTTGTGCTCCTCCACCTTCCTTTTCAGGATGCCCCAGAGGTGTTCTATGGGGTTTAGGTCTGGAGACATGCTTGGCCAGTCCTCTTTAGCAAGCCAGTGGTCATCTTGGAGGTGTGTTTGGGGTCATTATCATGCTGGAACACTGCTCTGCTGCCCAGTTTCCGGAGGGAGGGGATCATGCTCTGCTTCAGTGTGTCACAGTACATGTTATGTTTCCCTCAATGATCTATAGCTCCCCAATGCCAGCAGCACTCATGCAGTGTTTGACGGTAGGCAAGATACACTTGTCTTTGTACTCCTCACCTGGTTGCCGCCACACACGCTTGACACAACCTGAACCAAATATGTTTATCTTGGTCTCATCAGACCACAGGACATGGTACTAGTAATCCTGATCCTTAGTTTGCATGTCTGCAACAAATTGTTTGCGAGCTTTCTTTAGAAGAGTCTTCCTTCTAGGACGACAACCATTCAGAGCAATTTGATGCAGTGTGCGGCGTACGGTCTGAGCACTGACAGGCTGACCTCCCATCCCTTCAATCTCTGCAGCAATGCTGGACGCACTCATCCATCTGTTTTCCAAAGCCAATCTTTGGATCTGACGCTGAGAATGTGCACTCAGCTCCTTTGGCCGACCATGGCGAGGCCTGTTCTGAGAAGAACCTGTCCTCTTAAAGCGCTGGATGGTCTGGGCCACTGTGCTACAGCACAGTTGCAGAGTTTTGGCTATCTTCCTATAGCCTCGGCCATCTTTATGTAAAGCAACAATTTGTTTTTTCAGGTCTTCTGAGAGTTGTTTGCCATGAGGTGCCATGTTGAACTTTCAGTGGTCAGGTTGAGAGAGTGGAAGAGCTTTTATACCAAATTTAACTCACCTGCTCTATCTGGTGACACCTGAGACAGTGTAACACTATTGAGTCACATGACAAAAGGGAAGGAAAATGACCAATTGTGCTCAATTTGTACATTTTTACTTGCGGGTGTACTCACTTTTGTTGCCAGGGGTTCAGCTATTATTGGCTGTATTTTTAGTTATTTTGAGGGGGCAATAAGTTTACACTGCTATACAAACTTTACACTGACTACTTTTCATTGTGTCAAAGAGTTATTTATGCAGTGTTGTCCTATGAAAAGATATAACTAAATATTTGCAGAGATATTGTACACACTTTTGTGACATACTGTAACTATAATATTTGGCAACAGTTTGGAGAAGAACTGAGGTGTCCACAAACTTTAAGTTATATATCATATTAATCATCAGGGCAGTTAAAGTTCTGTGGTTAAAGCTTCTGTATTGGAAGTTATCTTGCTTACTGAAATTATAAATAAAAAATAATTTTTTTAACAAATAAAAAAATTGTTCCCCTTTTGCCTGGCTGGGGATAACAGTCAGTCAAGACATGTGATTTGTTTTTAAACAAGAAAAAACGCAATACATGATCTGTTCTACTCTTCAGTTGATACTCTTCACTTCTCCTAATATGCAGTGTGTGAAAACATAAGAAATTCACTGAGGTGAGGCAACCTGTAAAGAGTCCAGGCATTAAATATTCGCTCCTATAACCAACAGTGATGCTCCTGCTGTGGAATAGATTGTTTTCACAAATTCACTCTGCCAGCGGAGGTGGAGACCCGTATCGATCGCCACAACGCAGCAGACAAAAAGAGGCTGCTGCCGATAACACCTCTGACAGTGAGACAGAAGCAGCGGCTCAAGAGTAGAGCTACTTTTAGATAAACTCACCTCGCCTTCCTACTCCCTCGGTCTCTGTCTTTCCAACTTTAACACCTTTCACAACATCATCATAGTGTAATGTACAGGAGTCTCGCTCCACTCAGACAAACTCATGAGGCCTCTTGGCTCTGAGAGAGAGAGAGAGAAAAGTGCTCTTGAAATGATCTTGTGGATTATGCTGCAGTTATATGAACACGTCTTGACTAGAGAGAGACACGGAGTTTATGTTAATGGACTTTGTTGTAATATGCGATCACTGTTATATAGTAGTAACGACACAAATGTATAGCTGCTGTATGGTGAAGCTTTCTGTAAGGCAACACTTGTGAAGAGCAAAACCAATTCCTTGAAGTTTTCTACCGAAGATCGATCTAATGCCTGAACATATTAGGCTTTACAGCTTTTTCATCTAAAGTGGAATGTGAAAGCTAGGACATATTTATAGCTTGTCGTAATGTATGAGGGTTAGTCAAAAATTATCCTTACTCTGGCTGTAGAATTTTTTTTAAATTAACTTTTAGAAAATACAACTACACCATTTTCCAAAATAATCTCCATCCTTTTCAGTACACTTTGTCCATCTGTCAACAAGCTTTTGTATGTCCTCATTTAAAAATGTTTTATGCTGAGCCACAAATACACCACTGTCTTCATTTCTTCATCAGAAGTGAATCTTCATTCTTGTAGGGCTGCTTTCAGGCGATCTAACAGGTGAAAGTCTGTTGAAGCCAGATCAGGACTATAGGAGGGGAAAAAAGGAAGTTTTTGTAAGTGCAAAGAAAATGAAGTGTTGAAAGTGAGGTCAGAGATGTGCAGACATGCATAATCACCCTTGGATTTAATTTGAAGTTAAAGTTTCAGCTCTTCAATAAGCACTTACTGAACTGAGCACTGTTTATCCTGGTAATCTTCCAATCCTGACCCTTGAGAATCCCAGAAATCTGACTTTTGAACTTTTTCTTGGTCAGCAATTGAAGATTTATTAATTCAATACGCTTCCATTTACTCTCCCAGGCGTACTGATTAATCCATGTCTCATCACCAGTAATTTCTGGTTGAAATTCTTTTGAAAAAAACTTTCACCTTTCATAGAGTATTTTGTCCAAATTATAGACCACCACCACCAAAAAATAAAAAGACGTTGTAAAAAAACAGAAGTGCAACAAAGTAGGCAATCCATTTTTGCTCACACCGCAGTTACAAATTAACTGATGTAACACGTCCACACCTGCACAGCAGTAGACAGTAGCCTTTAACAGAAAGCGCTGGTAAGACAGAAGTTTTAATTAATCAGAGTGCAGATAATTTTTGACCGTCACCCTCGTACACAGATTTACTTAGAACTATAATGGATAAAGTTAGGATAAGAGGAATAAAAAGAAGCAGTAATACTCTTAGAAAACTGGAGTATTTGTTTAAGATAGAAGCGGTTTCTTTTTTGTGCAATTTTCTTTTGTAATGTGTTCAATTTAGACCACTTAACGTTTGTAAGTTTACCTAAATAATTAAAAGCAGAATTGAAAGCTGACTCAACAAAAGATTGAGTGAATTGCATAATTGATTAAATCACACAGCTCTAGCTCTGCAGGTGTATTGATTAATGTATTAGTTGTACTGTTGTGTGTGGCGGTTTTGGCACACTGCAATGTTTCCGTCCACCTCTCATTAACCATCAGCGTGAGTTCTCCCAGACTTTTAACGATTTAGGGAATCTAAATTGTTCAGTTTGTTAGCGCTGACTGTTGTCATTGCTGTTTTTCAATATCTACCATGCTGGATAATACAGACTGTGTTATTGTTAATGATTCTTTTGGTACAATTATATATACAAATATATTCACATCCCGCCCTATCCAGCATTAGCATTAACATGTAACAAACTGTGTGTGTGCGCGTGCTTTTATGCATGTGTGATGTATTATGCATGACCATGTCTGGCTAGTATGTTAATTATGGAACTATGTTTGGCAACTCAGTCTTGCCTTCAGCCAAGTCCACATGAAATGACAACTGACATTTAAGAGTTTTCTTTAGCAGTCTGCCAGCGCTGTAGATACAAACTCACCAGTACGCATTAAAAAAAGAAAGATGTTTTTTGGAGATCTGAATTTTGGGAATATAAGACAGTTTTGTAAAGACTGATCCTGTGCTCATCTTCAGGCTAGCGTTTGTGTAGCCTCAGTTGTTTGGATCGTTATTATAATTTTGATCATGCTGCTTACTGCATGTTAATTTCTTCAAAATGTAAAGCTCAAACGTGCAACCTCACTAGTGACTAGCGAGCAAGCGGTTGGAGAGATCTAGGCATGTTGGTTAGTGTATGTGTGTGTGTGAGAGAGAATTGTTCAGAAAGCTTGTTTCTCTTCCTCTGCCTCGTGTTAACTGGCAGGCTTTTCCCTCGCCACCTGCGGCACTGAGAGCATTAGACTTCCCACGGGGGGAGAGGAAAAAGACTGTCGGGCAGAAAGAGGAACAAACAACCCATGGCCTGGCGTTTGAAAGCCTGTGCTCTCGAATGCTTGAACAAGTCCCTCAGACTCATTAGCATTGCGGAATCCTGCGAGTTCTATTTAAATTCACATCTCATCATCCTCGAGTAATTTTTAATTCAGCGAGAAGCGGAGCGTATCTGGAACAGTACTGGCCCTTGTTGAAATCAGTCAGGCAATTTGATATCGACTTCCTGTTACAAAAGGAAAAACACAGACAAAACGGAATCAAATCATAGTAATTCTTTGGGCAATTGAAAGACCTACACATACATCATTAATTGTAATCTCAAAACAATTTGGTCGACGAAGTCTAGACAAACAGAAAGACACTAAGTGGCTAAATGTTCTCAAACTAACCATGGGGACACTCGACAGCACAGTGAAGAAAAAAAACATGCACATGCAGGTCAAAAAATTTTGTTAACACTTTCACCAGACATGGGAATAATGGCGGAAAATAGTAATCGCTTTTAACGTGGCAACTGCTAAGCTGTTTTTCTGGAAACCCAAGCCGATTTCTTGGGTATTTTCATAGAAAAGCAAAAAATGTATTAATGCAGCGGGTCCCAGGTGAGTACCTTGTTTAGGTCAGAGGTCAGAAGAGACCAGGCAGACTGACAAGAAGACTGCTGTAACCCGTAACCACTCATTACAACCATGGTGAGCGGAAGAGCTTCTCTGAATGCACAACACTATGAAATCTGAGCTGCAACAAGCAGAGAACCACATCAGAAGTGACTCCTGTCGGTCTGGAACAGGAATCTGAAGCAACAGTGGACACAGGCTGACCAGACTTAGCTTTCTGTTCACGCTGTACATTTAGCTTCCTGATCCTTCCCTTCTTCCTGATAGCGGACGATCCTGATGTGTTCTTCAAATTAGTTACTGCCCCTCCCTCATGGCCCTTTGTGGAAGTGTGTTCTTACAGCCAGCCAAAACCCAGGAAAGTGAACTTGCCTAAAAAATAGTGCCTAGAAGTCAAAGAGGCTATGCAATTTCAGATCTTCCCCTCAATTAATTTTTCTAATTCTTGCCTGGAATGATGTCTTACCAGGCAGCACATTTTCAGTGGCCTGCTTAAGCACATTAATAAAAAAAAATGGAAGAGTGGGGATTTTGAGCACTATGACATCAGCCTTATGTAGTCATAGTGTGTGAAGGGCCCTCTTGTTCTTCTAAGGGCTATTAATTTTTTTTCCAGCATCGGGGGCTTTTTTGGGGGTCTTATGTAACATGCTAAAAAAGTCATGAAACACAAGTTGCTGCCATTAGGATGCCTGAGTTTTTGCATCATAGCTCATACACATGTGCATTTATGTACACAAAACCTGACAGACATTTAGAACTCAATAAGCTGAACAACTTTCGTATTCATAATTTTGTCGTGAGGTGTACTCGACGGGAAGTCAGTTTTTTTGGATTGTTTATAAAACACACCCAATGGATTTTGATGTACTCCGTCTAGGCAGTTTATTTGATCGCCACCAAAACAGTCCTATCTGATCACAATACATTGAGGATGCAAAATTGCAAATGGATTTTTGATATCTCAAACAAGTCAGCCGTGACAGCATCTTAAACTTATGCCGGAAAGTGGTTCATAACTTTGTGACCTTATATTGAGTGATGCTTTTTTTCCAGCACAGGGCTTTTTGGAGGTCTAATCATAAAATTCCTTCTTTTCAAAAATTCTGTCATAATGGCATACAGTATGTCCCATAAATGCATGTGCCTGGTTTGCCCACTGTCTTTGTTGCACTATGGTGACAATGGCGCAGGGTGCTTGGACCCGCTCATCGTTGCTTGCAACTATTTATTTATTTTTTTTATATTTAGTTTGTGTAACAATACACACTGGCAGTTAATGTGAATACTCAAAAATGATCAAACATACATTTTGCGTAATAGATTTAATTATGTTGAGTGTATATCTGACATTACTACATGCAGTACTCATAGCAAAAACATTTAGAAAAAGCGGCAAAAGATAGTTACTGTACGTTCTTTTGTGTGCCCAAGTCTAATGCACTATACATGAAACAGCTCAGTATATCCACTCATGCACGCACACACGACACACGCACACACGACACACACACACACACACACACACACACACACATATATATATATATTTGCATGACAGAGAGGATATAGTTGTGTACTATAGCACTGTAATGGTTATGACTAATATGGAAGAAACTGGGTAATTTGTTGAGCAATGTTGCAGAATATTTTTTCAGATGAATGTCTTACTGTTTGTGTTGTTTTCCTCAAAACATATGTCAAATGGCGTAAGACTAAAACCAAACCAGAGAAACTGGATACAGACATTCTGAACATTCTGAGGTTTAAATAAAAGATGGATAGAGTAGAATTTTATACCTTATAGGTAATATCCAAAGATATAAAAAAAAAAAAAATGTGTGGACATAACATTATGACCCAGGAAGCAATCATGAGTGATCAAAGATACAGAAGTCACATTAATGTGAATTGATCTTCAAATATATACGTCAATAAATTAAGTCATACAACCTGTTTCAATATTTCAATCTTTAGCTGTAAATCTAACCAACACAGTAAGTTTTTTTTTTTTTAGCCAGGCAGTGTATATACTGTAAATGGACAATCCCGCATCTAGCATGGTAAACTATATCTACGACTAGGTAGATATAAGGGTAAAAAAATATTTCCTCCATTTTTTTATATATATTTTTTATATATACCTATCTAGTTGTAACTGTAATAAACAATCTAAACAAGACACTTTAAAAAGGTATTGAGTTTGTCTAAATCTGTAAATATCATTTCAGCAAATTAAAAGCACTTTATATATATATATGAGTCTGGTACCTGGTACTGATTTCTTTCTCTAGTAAAATCATTCAGTAAAAGGAAAGCCCATGCAATAGGTCTTCATGCACTTTTATTAGAGATACCAGAAACATTTGTGTTAACATGTACAACCTACTCCCAAGATATTAGATTTTGGAAACAGTTTGTTTAGCACTGTGACTAAATGAAATCTCTGCATATGCAGGAGACACGAGACACTCTGTAATTGATTTTGCCATTTAATCAGTCTTTTGTTGGTCGATCCGATTCATTGAATTAATCTCAAATCCCACTCATTACACACACTTACACCAGTCTCTAAACACCACACGCTCTAATTAGTATCAACTTGCACGCAACATCTTAACACACACTCATTATGAAACATTTGCACTCCATATCAACACCTTCGCTGTTTGACTATAATCCTACAATACATGTGGTGTGCTCTAAACTATTCACACAATAGTTAATGTAGCAGAGAACCGTGCTTCTCAGAAGCTTTTGAATAAAGCTAAGGTATAAAACTTTCAAGTTTTTATTTTTTAAGGTTTAAGGTCTTATATTTGTAGCACTACTAGAAAAAAATTAAGATCAATTTGGGATATTTATAAAATTTTGATACAGAATCGCAATATAAATGTAAATACAAGTATATATGATGCATGAATAATCCTAGTTGTGATTATCACATTTAATCACTGCACATTTGATTCAGTGTGTTAACAGCAGGACCATTTTGTTTTCCTAAAGATTTATTATTTTTTCCCCACCCTTTTGGACATTTTGGGGGTCTTAACTTGCTCAAAAACTCATGAAACTTGGCAGACAGGTTGGAATCTGCTGCCATTCGGATGCCTGAGAGTTGTGTGACCCTGGGCCCTCAGGGGCCCGCACACGAGGTTTCACAGGATAGCTCACACACACATTCACGTAGGCACACGAAACTCGGGACACATTTAGAGCTCACTGAGCCGAATAACTTTCGCACTGCAGGTCCTAGGCTCAACTCAACAGGAGGCTGGTTATTTTGGGTCTTTTGCAAAAACGCACCCGATGGATTTTGATGTACTCCTCCTAGGTAATTTATACAATCGCTACCACACCAGGCCGATGTGATCTAAAGACACTGAGGATGCAAAATTGTGGAGGGATTTTTGATATCTCAAACAGGTCAGCCATGATAAGGTGTTAAAACCGAAAAATTATTAAAGACTTTCTGTGTGGCATTATATTGAGTGACATTATATTCAGCGACACCTTTAGTGACATCATGTTCAGTGACATCACATTGAGAAACGACGCCATAAAGAATAATCCTTCGGAAAACGAGGGTCCTGCGCACCTATAGTGTGTGGATGAGTTTTCATTGCAAATGTTTATACACACACACACACACACACACACACACACACACACACACACACACACACACACACACACACACACGTCATCATTGCTATTACACATAGTACTGTTTTATTTGCCCCTTACACACGCCACTACTTAGCATTCTTGTGTGTGCATGTAAGAGCATGTGCATGGTAATAAAGTGTGATGAGGGTTAAGGCGGAAAGACAGACCCTGTTTGTGATTGTGTGTGTGTGCACTTAAAAGATTTACAAGCACACCTTAATCCCTGTAGGATATGTGTAGTAGTGAGATACTTAACAATACTACAATAAATAACAGCTCTATTTTTACCCGTCGTATAGTACTGTACATCTTATGAAAAAAAAAAAAAAAACATGACCGCATCAGGCTCTTTACGTTTTGCTCAGAGTAAAAGTTACCAAGTTACTTTTTTTTTTAACAGCGGTGGTGGGATGAGGGATTCTAGTGTAGCTCAAAACAGACAAGCGGATATAAATCTCAAACTAGTTGGTTTTAATTGACGGAACATCTTTGCATAATAATGCTGTTGCCTTTCTTGTGCTTGAAATCAAAGGTGTCGCTTAAATATTGTGATGCTTTGCGCCAGATACCCGAGGGGAAAAAAGAGCTC
The DNA here is from genome assembly GCA_011419295.1 of Clarias macrocephalus. Taxonomy (NCBI): domain Eukaryota; kingdom Metazoa; phylum Chordata; class Actinopteri; order Siluriformes; family Clariidae; genus Clarias; species Clarias macrocephalus. The sequence continues at coordinate 196,340 of JAAGKR010000329.1, read as the reverse complement.
GGAGCCAAGAATAACGTTCAGCACAAAACCTTTATCGACTTCTTTCAGCGTCACAAAATCATAATACAAAACATAAAGTAAAAGAAAAGAAAATGGTAAAAGAATAGAGCGTTTCGGGGGTGAGCAGCACACCTGAGCTTCTACTCCGTTCTCTCCTTATATGCAGTGCGCACACTGGGGGAGGGGCGGCAACTCTGAATGGGCAACATGCATACATAATGTGGTATACAACATAGTAGTGGCCGCTACAATGGCCCGGGCTTTGCTTTATAAAAACATCGTTCTATTGAATTTAGAATTTAGTGCAGTGGTTTCCGGGGTGCAAATTTTTTCCTTCCCTGATTTTCATTCATTTATTTTTTACTCAGTAGGGAATATGATTTCAAATGTAGCCAAGTACAATACTTCAAACAAAACATACTTAAGTAAAGTAAAATTACAGATTTTAAAAACTACTTTAAAGAGTAGAAGTACATAAAAAAACTACTCAATTACAGCAATTCGATTGAATGTAATTTGTTACTTTCCACCTCTGAATAAAGGAAAGGTTTTGTTTATACTTTGGTCAGAACTCGCTCTTACAATGATATCTTTACGTCTTTAAGGTCTCATAAAAATTTTTCTGTATGTCTGTCCACATGATTTTGTCAGAGCATCCCGCAAAATTGGCTGGACAGAATTTAATGAAGCTTCGCCAGTCTTTCGCTATTTGCCTGAAGTTAAATCTGCGGCATGAATGAAATAAAAATGTTGAGTAAAAGCGACGTTATGAGCAGTTTTGTGCCAGATTACCTGATAGCAGCCTGTACTTTTTGTACATGGGCTACAACCTTAAATAATAATATCACTGATTACATTAAAGCTGATCAGCTTATTTTTAGTTTTAACTTTTTAATTATTTCTAAAAACTCTGTAATCCTCAACGACAGGTACTTCTGTAACTCTAATACAGATGTAATGGTCGTTATCTCTATAACACTGACTATGTACAGTAGGACAAGTTGTCATAATCATCAACCAATTCCAGAGCTTATGTCTCTTTGATCGGTCATAAAACGACAAAGTCACTTGCCCAATTACTTTTGAGTCTGTGAACATGTAACACTGTGTAAAAAGTCCTGTATTTATTTGAACCCCTTGAGCTAAAGCTGGAAGTTCTCACTTCACGTCTTGGTTGCTTAATTTAAAATCTGTAATTTTGGCTAAAGGACACAAGTTGTGTTATTGTTCACATATTTATGGACCTGACTGTGAATACGTCAGTCATCAGAGTTATCTTGTTGCTTATTTCAGGGGCTAGGATTATATTTCCTAGTACGCACAAGAACCACATTTATTAGATACCTTTTATGTTTAGGTGCAAAGCATAAACATACTTTGAGTGAGCATGCGAGAGAGAGAGATTCAGTTTTTTCCCCCCAGAAGTTACTAATACACCACCACCATAAAACTTAGATTAACTTACTGCTGCATTTCAAAGTCTAGACTGTGCTCAGTTATTTTCCTGCTAAAATTGTTTTTTTAAAATTGACCACTAGGTGCCGGTGATGTAAAAACTCGCCAAAATCTTAAAAAACAAAAAAGAAAACATGTACTAACTCTACACACATTGTACACATACAGTAGTATGACTGCCAGCGTCATAAGCGATGACACACCCTCTGTAACTCAAAATCAAAAAGTCGCCATAATTCTGCTTTCCAACTCCCAAGGTAAGTTGAATGTATTATTAAATTTTAACTTCCCCGTTGTACCGTAACCATAACATTTAAAGCTGCGTATTTCTGTAACTAATTTTAACGTGTAATAGCACAGCACGTTGCAGCTGTCTAAGCCTATAACCTGTTCAAGCAACAGCTGGCCAAAGCATTAAAGCCATCAACATAATTGAAAACAACCCTGTGTGTGCTCAGGTAGAGTTTGGTCTCAAGCAGAGATCCAAGCCTAGTCCTAATTGGCTGCTTTCTAAAGGCTGTAGACTCAAGGTGTACACTCTGCTTTTTTCTTACAGACTTTTCAAATGCTATTACATACATTGAGGTCCATAAATTGTGGAAGTTTTTTTTTTTTTTTTTGCTAGTTTGCACCACTACATTGAATATGAAATGAAACAATCATTTAGGGAAGACAAGACTTTCGGCTTCAATCCAAGGGGATTTGACAAAGCGTTGCATTAACCATTTAGCATTTACAGCCATTTTCATGCACCACCCCCATTTCAGGGGCTCATTAATACTGCATCAAATAGCTGACAAGGTAAGGTGTGGTCTGTTCTTGTGTTACTCTATAACTAATCAAGCAGATAAAAGGTCTGCAGTGTTACATTTGGTAGCTGGTCACTTGAACTCTCAACATAGGAGATGTCTATGCAAGTGAATACCATCATACCATCAGAGATCGCAAAAACATAGTGTGTGAGTGATCACAAGAAGGAAGACAGCTAAAGTTACTGATGGCAGAATTTTCTCTACGGTGATGAAGAACCCTGTCACAATATCTAGCCAAGTGATGATGTCAAAGTCTACAGCCAAGAAACTGCTGTACGAAGTAAAAGTAACGCTCAAGAACAAAAAAGGCTAAATTAGACTTTGCCAGAAAACTTTGCCAGATTCTTTGCACTGATGAAATCAAAATGAACTTGTAAACATGATCCAAAGCATAACACATCATTCATCAAACATGGAAGATGCAGTATTATGGCATAACATAACATAACATAACAGTGTTTGGCTGCCAATGCAACCAGTTCACTAGTGCTTATTGATGACCTAAATGCTGATAAAAGTCACAGGATGAACTCTGATGTGTAAACTGCAGGGTTATACTCTCTGCTCAGATTCAGCCAAATGTTGCAAAACTGATAGGACTCCACTTCATACTGCATTGCATACATTGATAATGCCGCAAAACATATTATAATTAAAGCTACCCAAGGCAGAGGACTGGGATATTCTTCACCGGCCAAGTCAGTCACCTGCTCTCAACCCAAAGAGCGTTCTCTCCACTTACTGAAGACAAGACTGTAAGCAGAAAGACCCTCAAACAGGCAGCAGCTGACGGCAGGGAAGAAATTCGGCAGTTGGTCATGTCCATGGGTTTCAGACATCAGGCTGTAATTCCTGTAATTGTCCATGGGCTTCAGACATAAATGGCTATAGTTCCCGAATGGTTAATGCCACACTTCTGTCAAACCCCATGAATTAAAGCTGAACGTCTCGACTTTGCTCACATCTTGAGTGTCTCATTTCACGATGAATTAAAGATGCCAAACATCAAAAAACACATCTTTGTTCCAAAATTTATGGACTTCGTTTATCTTTTTATGCACCGGCATAACATTCTCAGACGTAAGATCTATTCTTCCTTTTCAACAGCATGAGCTCATACTGTAGGTGCCCTGCTTGGAAAGTGTCTCTATGATTGGTGTGAGAATACAGGGTTTGCCATCCCTCCCCCTGAGACACCACGGACAATCTCCTGCCTGCAGCTTCACCCGGGACTCGAACTTTCCCAGAACGCAGTTCCTGTAATACTCTACTGTAGAATACAGCTTAAGACAAGGAATTTCTCATTTCTTTTTGACACAAATATCTAACATGCTCCATTCAAAATAATTTCTCTTAGTCTGTATTATATCTCCTGAGAGATCAAGTTCTGGTGAATAGTGCAGGGAGTGTTTTTATTTTCTATACCAGCATACAGTATTTCAATGCGCTCATTTTAATACTTAATTTGTTCCCATAGCGACACCTCATTTATACGCACTTCTACAGCAGATGTTCTGTGTAATAATCTAAGGCTAATAATAAATGACTGAAAAAATCTTTACTCAGTAAAGAAAAAAATATTTTTTTAATGCCCATGTAACATTTCATAATGGAAAGCGTGCTCTTTCTGTGTTTGTTGATGTACTTAATAATACCTTCGAGTGAAAAATGAGGGAGCCGTGAATAAATAACTGTTTTTAGATGCTACTAAAAAGCATGAAATGGAGTTTGTTAATAAATTATAAATGGTAATCGTCTGCAAATGACCGAGGCGCAGTCGGAGGAACTCACTTCAGGTCTTTCAGGTTGCGTGTTATTCTTTGCTTAACACATCGTTCTAACAAACTCACTCACTATCTCCTCGTCAGACTAGGAAGCTCAGAGACGGTAAAGCAGTAATGTTATTGTGAAAGTAGAATATCTAAATGGAGATGTGTAGGCTTCTCTGTGTGTGTGTGTGTGTGTGTGTGTGTGTGTGTGTGTGTGTGTGTGTGTGTGTGTGTGTGTGTGTGTGTGTGTGTGTGTGTGTGTAAAAGCCGGGAAAGAGGAGGTTAACCGAAGAGCGCGTAGATAGATATAAATAAGGAGAACGTCAAGCTACACTCGTTTAATTTACTTTTCTCTCTCAGACAACAGTCTCTGTGAAGCAGATCTGCTAATGCAACGTGCTGCTGCGTTCAGCCTATGTCCATATTTACTGAACACCCCCGTCTCTCTCTGTCTTATTCACTCACATCCTCCCTCCCACCCTCACTCACTCATTCAATCACTTATTTACACACTGTTTCATTCATTAACGAACATTTATTATTTTACTCATTCATTCACTCTGTCACTCACATCTACTCTGTCCCTCACTAACACACTCATTCACAAACTCTCACTCACTCATACACACTCTCACTCACTCCTTTATTCACTCACAATCTGTCTCTGTTACTTACTCATTTAAACACACTCACTCACTTCTTTACTCACTCAGTCACTGTCTGTTATTCACTCACCTACACACACTCACTCTCTCATTCACTCACTCACATACACCTTAGGGCCCAGGTCAGGTTTTGCTGTAGATCCTGAGTGAAGGGGGACGACAGGACCAGGTCGTCTGCATACAGTAGGAATTTGTTTTCTGAGCCATGTAGAGTCAGACTGGATACTGGGGACCACTCTAAAATCTCTCTCTCTCTCTCTCTCTCTCTCTCTCTCTCTCTCTCTCTCTCTGTCTCAGCATTTTGGATGGAGTATTTATAGTTTAGCTAAATGTGAGTATTAATGTGGATGTGTATGTATGCTGGTATGTTGTGGTTACCCAGTGTAAGTATCTTGTGACCAGACAGACTGCACAAGCACAGCTAAAGGCATTTACAACCGGATTCATTTCCTAATGCTGTTAGGAGTCTTTGTAAATAAAAACCCCGGCGAAGACAAATGGCCAACCTAATCTCTAGCGAATTTACCCAAAGCGACATTAATGTGACATTACATTTACTTATGTACCTCGTCTATTTATTCCGCAGCAGCAACAGACGATCATGAAATTTATGACTGAATATTTTCCATGACATTGACCATGCATTATTCAGTCCAAGGTTACACCCTTCTTGTGCAAACACGACCGAACGCTCCTGCGCGATCCGCTCATCTTTTATTCAGCACGCCGTGATAAATTAACACAAATCTGATGTTTTGAAGTACGGCTTTGTACCAGCATACGGAGAGGTTTTTAATTACAGTTAGCCGGATGACTAACCTTAAAATTTACCTGTGCCTCCCTGATCGAGGGATTTTAACTCTCAGTATTAAAAGAACAGCTGTGTCAGGATCATTCTTCTTTCTCATTTCTTTCACCAATCTTCCAGGATGATCCTGAAATGTGCGTTTGCTCATTCATTCATTCATGCAAGTATCAAATCAGTCCATCGTGTGGCAGGAGCAGAGTGTGTGTTAAAGCATGTTGGTGCAGGTCAAAGGCTTCAGTTCACTTCAAACATCAGAATAGGGGAAACATGTGACCTTGGATTTGACCGCTACATGGTTGTTGCATCCAGATGGGTATGTTTAAGTGTTTCTGAGGCTCCAGGGAATTTCACAACAGCAGCAGCAATGGATTTAACTTTCAGCTCTTTGGAATTCCTTCCCAGCAGGACATTTGCTCATCAGGATGTTGTGGTGATGTTAATTTGGCAATATTACAGACATTGGGAGAATGTTGGTTTTAGGTTGTTTTTGAAAGTTAGAATTACGTTAATGAAATGACTTTAACACAATGTTGACTACATGATGATGGGATAACGGTGAACTAAGACTTCAGAAACTATAATATAGTTTCAAACAGCAATGAGCGGGCTCAAGCACCATGGGCGCACCAGAAAGGCAGTGGGTACAATGGGCACATGCATTTAAAGGGGACCTGCCAGTACATTGACATAATTGTAGAAAAGAGGGAATTTTATGTTTAAGGACCTCCGAAAAGCTCCAGATGCTGGGTGGAAAAAAAAGCATCACACTATGATGTCATCACTCAATCTCCTGTCACAAAAAGTTATTAACCACTTTTCAGTATAAGGCTATTGAGATAAGGATATTGATCCAAACGACCCAAAATAACTGACTTCCTGTTGAGTAGAGCACATGACATGCAATTTACAAGTTGTTCAACTCAATGAACTACAGTACATGCAAGTGTCTATGAGCTATGCAGTAAAATCTTGTGTGAGGGCCCTGTGCCATGTACTTAACGACAGCAGATTCCGACTTGTCTGCTAATTTTTATGGTTTTTGAGCATCTGAAGACCCCTAAACAGCCTTGGATGCTGGTGAAAAATTTAATCCTTCACACGCCATGACGACATAGATTTTGATGTTTTAGTGCTTGGGCCCTAATTAAAATCAAGCCCATGATGCATGTGGGACTCGAATTCCTGTCACTGTGGTGGACCACTGGACTACTAGGAAACTAACTGTTGATGCTTGTAAATACCTGTACACAACAAAACGCAGCACAGAAAAATACCAGTGGACAGCAATTTTCCGGAACATTAAATTGAAGAGCAGCCAAATGGGTTTAAAAGGAAACACGATCTGTTCTGTGAAACTGATGTACGCTGTGTAGACACCATATGACAGCAGAGTAATTAGGGAGCTAAGCTGCGTCTCACAGTAATATTTCTGAAAGAAAAATAAGCAGAGAGGTAACACTGCAACACTAAGAGACACGTGACATGAGATTACACACGCTGTAGGATCATGGATTCGGTCGGACACTGTGCAAATGGATGTTGATCAGCATAAAACACTCCTAATAAAGGTTAAAATGACAGGGTTTTGAGGTTGTATTTGCAGTGTTGTGTTTGAGTTGTGCATTCAACGTTATATCAACACCATTTTATCAATGGCATTCTAACTTTCAGAAACGATGTCGTCATCAATTAAATTGCTAAAACTGTATTACAATGATCTAGTGTTAGTGTTCTGCTGGGTTGTTCTGATATCAGTTATTCCATTCATTAATTCATTCATCTTCTATATCGCTTATCCTGTACAGGTAGTCGAAACATTCGAATTACGAATTCCCGCAAATACGAACAGATTGTTGTTCTACGAACATTCAATGAATCCGTCTGTGAGCACGATGATAGAAAATGGCTGTCCTGTGCAGCTGTCCTGTTGGTGAATAATCCTAATTTTGGAAAATGCTCAACAAAAAAGTTCACAGTCCAATACAGTGGAAAACAGCTTTGAGACAGAATGGAGTCTGGGATTCCCCACACGATTTAAAGGCGCAGAGACAGCACATTTCACTGAGAGATTCATTTACTAAAGTGTGATTGCTTGCTCACTTACACCTTTATGCTGATTTTACGTTATTTTTGTGTGCGGAAAGAGGACAGAGATTTAGTCAAGTGGATTGGTATGTATATTAGTGTCAAAGGCGTACAAGAAATTGTCGGACCTAAGAACAAATCCGACTTACAAACATGGTCCTGTCGTATGTAGGAGACTACCTGTACAGTGGAAAGACTTGGGCAAGGATACAGGATACCAATTCATCGCAGAGTGCACGCACGCACGCACGCACGCACGCACGCACGCACGCACGCACGCACGCACGCACGCACGATGAATTCTGTAGTCAAAACATGACATTTGTTCCATGGTCTGTTTCCTCAATCTGCAATGCAAACGTGGATGTCATGAATTCAGTTCTCATGATTGTGGATGTGGCTCGCCACTGAAAAAGAGAAGTCTGGAAATGAGCGGCTACAGAAATGAATTGCTAGTAGAACGGTTGCATGCAGAAGAACGATGTATTAACCTTTTATTGCCAGGATACAATAATTAGAACATGTGGACAATTAAAGTGCCACTTGATCTTAATAATACACATGTTCCAGAGAGCCCAGAGTTTGTTTAAGGATGTATCTCAAGAAACAGCAACCTCAAGACCAAGAATCAGTTTACTGGGAGAGTATTCGTCAAGGTTTGGTTGCTAAAAAAATTATTCCAAACCTTAGACATCCCACTTAGACACTTGGTTTGCTTCTTAAAACCAAAAGGAGAATATGGCACAGCTGTGATTGTACCTAGAGGAGGATGTCTGCCAAAGGCCAGTGACCAGATGAACAAGGATTACTCTGAAGGAACTGGTGAGATCCACATGTGAAATGGTTGCCATAAGAATTCTGTACAAATTGTAAGAAGCGTAGTGGTGTAGAGTACAACTAAATTAGGGCTGTGTGACTTTATTTATCATCAACTTTCACACATTTAATGGTCTGAATATTTTTTAAAGCATACTGCAGGTTTTGAAGAAAATACAAACCATTCCATTTTCTTCAAATACTTAAGTTTTGTAAGAGTATAACTTCTTCTTTTGAGTTTGAGAGCTTATTGCATAACTGACCTCTACCGGAATGTGAAGCAGAAGATGCGTACAAACAACCAACAAATTAAAATTTTATTGTCACGTACACAACCACCCACAGTATGATATGCAGTGAAATGCTTATACGACTGTCCGTGACCTAAAAAGGGTTAGAAAGCTTTCACTGTGATTAAATAAATTTCCAGAAAGAGTACAAGTACGAGTAAAATAAGAATTTGAAAAATTATGGAAATTGTATACATTTAGTTAGGAAATTCACAATATTTACGAAAGTTACAAAAATAAAATAAATTATGCAGTATTTACAGACGGTACAGATTGAAATGGTATACTCTGAGGTATAAAACTGAGGTAAAAAAAAAAGTGTAAGAATATAGAAGTGTAAAAATATGTTGTGTGGGTATGACAGCTGAAGGATGATTGACAGCACAGGTTAGACAGCATTTCAATGTTTATATTTGTTGCTTTTAATACTTCAAAACCTGTACAAATTTTAGCTACTTGAGATAAATCTGCTAGTTTAATAAAAGTTTAATATTGAAAAGTACAACGCCCAAAAATCGAATTAAATCTAAACCACAGTCTATTTACAGTATGATTCACAGATCTGGTGGAAATGCAGAAGTTGAGGCTGAATGCTGGTCAGGGTTAAAGACATGATAGCTGCAAATACACTTTTATCTGTTTCTCTATCTGCAGTCAGTGGTCAATTGCGGTACTTGGATGGATACCGTTTGCTTTCAGAACTACCTTAATTCCAGATTCGACGAGGTGCAGAAAACATTCCTCAGAGATTTTGGTCCATATTGACATGATATTATGCCGCAGTTTCTGCAAATTTGTCGGCTTCATGTCCATGATGCAAATCTTCTGTTCCAGCACAAAGCCGCTCTATTGGATTGAGATGTGGTGACCGTGGAGGCCATTTAAGTATGGTGACCTCATTGTCATGTTCAGGAAACCAGTCTGAGATGTTTCTAGCTTTGATGGCGCGTGATCATAAAGGGATAGACACGGTTAGTCAGCAACGATACTCTGGGATGTTGTGGCTTTTAAACCATGCTCAATTGATACTAAGTGGCTCAAATTATGCCAAAAAAATACCCTCATACCAGGATGTAGGCAGGATGGATCCATGCTTTCAAGTAGTTTACACCAAATTCCGACCCAATCATCTGGATTTTGCAGCAGGAATCATCAGACCAGGCAACGTTTTTCCATTATTCTGTTGTCCAGTTTTTTGGCGAGCCCATGCAAATTGTAGCCTCAGTTCTCTGTTCTTAGCTGACAGGAGTGGCACCTGGAGTGGTCTTCTGCTGCTGCAGCCCATCTGCTTCAAGGTTTGATGTGTTGTATGTTCAGAGGTGCTCTTCAGCATACTTCAGTTGTAACCAGATGTTATTCGAGTTACCGTCGCCTTTCTTCATATCAGCTTGATCCAGTTTGCTTCTTACAATAAATTCAGTGTTAACAGCAAATGAACAACAAAACCGCCGCCTGCTTATCTTCTATTTTCTGAGTGTGCACTAGTTTGCGTATGTAATTGTGTATATTCCAGTGGTCTGTACCCACAGGTGTGTGTGTGTGTGTGTGTGTGTGTGTGTGTGTGTGTGTGTGTGTGTGTGTGTGTGTGTGTGTGTGTGTGTGTGTGTGGTCGGTCAGAGTGATGAATGTTTGGGCAGGCTACAATGGACAAGAGCCTCTGGCGTTGCCACAGTGATGGACGAGGGCCACCAGGACCGTGGCACTTCTCGCTGTGCCAGTCATAACCTTGTGCCATACACACACACACACACACACACACACACACACACACACACACACACACACAGACTGATTTTCTCTGTGTGCTTTTAGCAGAGGTTAATGTTTTGAATAACAAAAAAAAAGTCTCACAGTTAAATTAATTTTTTTTAATCGTTATAATATCGCTCTTCATAAATTCTCATAAAGAAAAGCACGACCGCACCCTCAGGTGCTTAAAAAAAGTCCTTAGAGGGTTAGCACCATCTAGATCAATGTCATGTGAGAGGTGTCTGGAAACTGTCCTCTGTGAGGCTCCCTGGAGTGAGAAACAGACAAAAGGGAACGTCGGAAGCAGGGGGAGACCAGAATGACAGAAAGCAGAGAAAATGTTTCTATTTTTTATTTTTTTATTTTTATAGTCAGTGGTGCAGCAGGAGACAACCTGGTTTCCAGTAGAGCCGCTTTACACGCTCACACAAGAGAGAGAAGCATGTAGTAGAAAATGCGCACACATACACAAAGAAAGAATGAGCATGCAGATAAAAAAAAAAAAAAAAAACGAATCTCAGCATGGCTGTTCTCAGGAAAGCTGTAGTCTCCCGAGCGTGCGTCTTCCACACAGCTGAGATTACAGCGTCGTGTTTCTTTTTTCATCGGAACGCCACACGCCTGTCTCTTCCCTCTCAATCTAAGGAGCCGCCTGCATTTTTTTTCTCCCCTTTTTTTCCCCTATGCTGCTTGGGAACGCACGTGTGCTCAGTGATTCATAACGAGTGGATAATTAGCCTCACACAGCTCGTCATTAGGGTTCTGAGACAGACGTCGCACACAGGATGTTTTTCTCTTCATAATGCCCCGTGTTTTCTTTTTTGCTGCTGCTGTTGTTGTTGGACGAGCCTTCTTAATCACTTCTCATCACAGAGGAGCTGCTTAATTAATGCCAATTAATGAATGCTGGCCTGCTGGAGGAGCAGCTCCTGCTCTCGAGTCACGTACCGTCTGTGTGCTGTTTCTACCTCTTAAACACTTCTAATGCTTACTGTTTCTCTCTCTCTCTCTCTCTCTCTCTCTCTCTCTCGCAGGTGTGAAGATGAGGAAGTTCGCCTACTGTAAAGTGGTCCTGGCGACTTCTCTGGTTTGGGTAATGCTGGATATGTTCATCCTTCTCTACTTCAGCGAGTGCAACAAGTGCGATGACAAGAAGGAGAGGGGACTCCCAGGGAGAGAAGGTGTGTGTTTTATGATCAGTGTCGAAATTATTCAATCGGATTACGTGGAAAAGTTTGCGTCAACCAAACCGCACTACATGCTACTACAGCACATTGAAATAACACTTTTATTTGTTTATCCTTGTATTTGTGTGTATGTTGATGAATTCAGGTCACCTTTAGTGGTGAACCACTAAACAAACTTAGCAACTGCCTGCCAGTGTGTGAATAGTTTATAGCACGCCACCTATAGGATCATAGAGGGATAGCACTATTTTACCACCTCAAATGCAAATATGTACAAATTCTAAATTAATAATAAAAATAAATAAATATGTAACTTCATCGACCCCGCCAATATCTCTACCTAAAAGTTACTGGCCGTGTGGAGGTTAATTTAGTCACTCATTCAGCGGAGGATAAATTAGGTCAAAAAGAAAATGGACTAACCCAAATACTTAATCTTTTTTTTCTTTTTTTTTTTGTATTTCTGCTAATAGTTTCTCTCCTACCAGGGTGAAGGCCAAATCATCACAGAGCTTTTTAAAATAAGTCAGATGGAATGTGGGTGTGGGTTATTTTTTTTCTTCTTTCAACTAAAAAATGTCAATATTTTGTTGAAAATGATAAAAGTGAACTTTTCTCTATCCAGCAGGAATTATTGGTTGTCAAAATGTTAATGTTCATCTTAACCTATCGGGTGTCTCTCAGCTGGCCAATCACATACTATTGTGAGGACGCAAAATACACGAGTGGACAGCCACGTCAACATGCCGTCGCCAGTCTGGGAACATCACCAAGTCTCCTTAAAAGACTTGGTGATGTACAATATGCAAAGTTTTTTTTGTTCTTTGACACAACAAACTGTATTTGCTGGTTAAGAACAACGCACAAAACTAATTTGAGTATGAAAAGTTATCCGCAAGGGCAGAAGCTCTTGTAAGTCAACCCTGAATCAACCACCTATAGCAGAAGCGCTCAAAAAGCTCAAGCCTTAGTCTGCAGAGACTAAAACGGCAAAAACTATTGTCACAAGACTAAAAATTACTAGAAATAAAGCCAGAGAAAGCAGCTGTTCTGCATGACTGCACTCATTCTGGATGAGTAGAGGAACAGACATTGAGAAATTCTGATATTTATAAAGAAATGATGCTTACTAATGAATAGCCATGATTGGCCCGCCACATACACAGGGTATATATAGACTATATAGAAAAAACGTTTGGTGCAGAGTTTGGGTTTGTTATTTATTGACATAGCCTTGTTCCATGTGCTGCATGTTATTACAAGAAAGTTTAAGCAGATCGGTCACATTTTAGATCCACATTTCCACCTGAGAGCTCCTTGATGCTAGTTAAGGATGAACCTTTTTTTGTTCTTTATTCGAGCACAGGCTATTCTATTGTTTTTATTTTTTTATTTTTATTATTTTGTTGATCTACAGAAAATAATTAGACAATGGAATCCGTTGCCTTCCAGTGAATAAAAGTTTTTAGTATCTGATATTTTCCCAGATCTTAATTATATTTATGCATTGCTGTTTAGCATAGTTGTTTTTTTTAATGCAAATAAATAGTGAATAAGTAAACTATACTACTTAGTAAGTAGAGCACATTAGATGGCAGATCCCCAAAATCCCCCACACACCTGTGATCAGAAATCAGTGATCTGTGAATGATTCCTGTGTATTCGTAAATCAGTTATCGGCCCTAAAAACCCTGATTGTTTTTGAAAGTATGACCCCCTATAACCCCTCCCTGCTTTCTGCCACTATAAGCTGATGGCCTGAGCAAAATTCAAGGTCGGGTTGCTGCAGTGAGAGAGCTGCCTGCCTACCACTGGACCACTAGGGAAACTGCTGCTGAGCCTAAAAGCACAAATATTGCTTTGGCAAACAAGCAGCTCCTCAAAATAAACCCCTAGGTCAAAAAGTATTGTCGACTGCAACTTGAAAAGTTAAAAGTTAAATCAAAACAAAGTCACTCTAACTTTGAAAAATAAGATTGTCCAAACACTGGACGAACTCACAACATCTTTACAGCCATATGAAAAGGATGATCCAAGGTTAGGGGTTTATTAGGGATATAACACACTATCTCTAATAATAGGGCGCTGTTTTAAATTACCCTACCACCATGCCCATGGAGGGGAAAAAAACAAAACAAAGGATGCTGCAAAAAGAAATCATTTATAGGCAGCTCAGGGAACTATTGATTTAGGGGTGTGTTTCATTCCAAAAATGATTAGAAATGTATGCAGAATATGCTTTCAGTCTGTTACAGACCTCAGTCCTGCTGTAAGTCAAAAAACAGGTTTCTTTGGGTGATGTGTCATTACATTTCCAGCAGCACTTTCTTTTCTTAAGTATAGAGAAGATTTTATGACAGAAACATGAACAATGAAGACATACAGTATGCCCCTCATCCTCCTTATTAGAAACACCTGTGCAGCCTATGGTACCTTGAGTAACCACTCTTTACACACGCGATGAACAGAAAAACATCAGAGATGGATGGGCTACATCAGCACAAGTTCATCAGCGTTCAATTGTGTGATGCTGATGTCTTCTGACCAACCTGGACAGTAGATATTTGTGCACACACTTAAAGAATAAATGAATAGCAGTCAGTCACAAAATCTACAAAACATCTTCAGAGTATTTTAAAGGGGACCTCACTGTATTATGCAAAATTCACATGAAAACCACTATGCCACCGAGTCACCGCCAAAAGAACAACGAAAATACTGTATATTTTCCTCTTTTGTTCACCAGGCCTTCAAAACGAGTGGGAGATGCTTGATAAGGTCCTGAACATGGATGTTTTTCAGTCCCTACCTTGCAGTATGATTGGCTAGGAAAATACATTTCCTCAAAGAGCAGTTAATTTTAAAGCTACGGACAGTGAAATGTTTGGAAAAGGAGTGAAACAGAAAGAAAACAAAGCAGCCAGACTGCCGGATCTGAGTCGTGTCTCAACTGGAACATGCAGTGGTGAATTCTAAGAACTTATTCAGTCTTATGCAAACTTGTTCTTAAAGGAGTATAATATGTGACCTTTATCAATCCCAAAGGGTACCAAAGTGTGACTCCTGGTTGCAGACGTGCTTCTGTCCTAAAGGTTCTCCTTTGGTATCTATTTTGTTACCTAGAAAGATGCATGTAAGCATATGTTTTAAGAATTATTTCTAAATATATACATCCATTGGGTCTGTACACTGTACACATGTTAAAATACATGAGCTAAGGAAAGAGGAAAGTCTAAATGTCAGATCAAGACATTAGTTAATGGGATGCTGATGTATTTGGCTTTAACTTTCAGGGCAACATCCAGGCTCACTGCTACCTTGGGTCTTTTAACAATGAAATGATGCCCGCCTCGTACTTTCAGGACACTGGGGTGTAAAAAATAAATGTCTCTCTGACTATCAATAATGAAGCCATGTCGTCTGGATCATGAATTACTTCTATACACGAGAAGCAAGGGAGCTGACGATGTACAAAGTGGGCTCATAATTCAACCACAGCAAAATGAACTCACTTGGCAAGATTGTAGCTCTATAGGTACAGATGCTTTCGGGTGCAGAATACAGAAGACCAGGCAAGCTCTAACGTCCTGCTCAGTTCATGGCAGACCAGCAAAATTAACCTTCATGCGAACTTCAATCCTAAATCACAACATAATGTACAGGAGTGGACCAATCACTAGCCTGGGTTTCTGAACGTGGACTGGACGTGGTATGCTCTGGGATAGCCCCGCCCCTCCCATCCATCAGGCATGAGAGAACATTTTGGTTGAGCATCGTGTAGAAGAAATTTGTAAATACCATGGTGCACTGAAGCTGTTCTGGAGGCCTGTGATGGCTCAACACCACACTAATACACGTTTCATGTTAATCTGAATTGCCCACGTCTGGAGCATAAGGAAACAGGGACGCACACACTGAGATAGAGAATATATGAAATGATGAAAAAAAACAAACCGTACATTACTGGCTGTGATGTACTGTAAAGCTTTCATTTTTCTTGCACTACAGCTCATGGCTGAAATATTAGCCACATACTTGCATTGGGTCAAGGTCACAAAGATGACGAGAGGGAAAAAATAACAGTTACACGATGATTTATATACTTACCACCATGTGCATTTCTCTCATCTGTCTGTTAATGCACTTGACTAAGCAGCTAGCTTATTAGATAGTCTTGGGATTAATTAGGTTAGTTTTCACTTTTAGCTTAAGTTAATTAGTTTTCCGGCCAACCAGACTGGTGGGGATTTGTGTGTAATCTTTTCTGCATTAAATGCATCCTTAGTCATCATTCGTGATCATGACAGTCATCATCTTTATTATTGCTTTATCCTGGTCCCGGTAAGTTTAAAGGTTAATACATTTAATAATCAGATGTGCACTATAACATGCATCATGTTGTTTCTTAAAGACAGACGTGCACCTGCAACACTTAATAGGTATATGATGAATAATGATCATTGACCTTTGGCTAGTACTCATACCTACATACTGTACCTGTACCTTACAGTCAGGTGGATATCAGTTTAAGTCTTGATAAACAAACAGCAATCCAACCAATCCCATAATTTTTTACTCTTTACCCCGCCCCCTCCCAGCTCCCCCAAGCTCCCAGCTCCCTCTCTTTCAACAGCCAGTATCCTTTGAGACCTCTTTATTTTTCCATCACACAAAATTTTGCATCAGTCACATGTATTTTGGTAACGATGCACAGACTCACCACAGGGATCTGGATTTTAAAGGTTAAGCCATAATTAGCATTTAGCATAACCAGGTTATTTTTCTCTATAGAACGCTCTGTGGGACATCTATAGTAGCTCAAGAAATGGAAGCATCCTTATAAAAAACATGGTAATCTTAATATAATCTATAGGCTGATGCTCAGTAAACTACAAGCTAGACAGAAAACAAAAAAAACTAAAAGATGAAATAGACTGGCTTGCAGCAGGTTGAATAATGCACTTGGTCAATTTATACCTCAACCTTTTTTGTTTTTAAATTACCATTATGGGTTTGGATTGTATACATACAGTGCGTTAAGTTTTAAATAATTTAAATGCGGTAGGCTAATTTGAATTGTAAAAATGTTGGAATAGTTTTTATTTTTGCATAATTGTTTCTGCATGCATTTGCATCCTTTTAACACTGTGTATTTTGGACATGATTCTAACTTTGTGGGTATATTTAAACAACATGACTTGACCTAGAATGCGGTTATACTAAGTAGCACCCTGGCTATGATTACTATGCCTACTGCATTCAGTAAATTTTTTAAAAATAAAATCTAATATTGCTTAAATACAACAATTCTGTAAGCAAGAATTTAATATCGAGTATTTGACATTTAGAACACAATATGGCAAATCTCGTTTATATTTTTGCTCCGCTAGTGGAAATCAATGCTGATGAATTCGGGTGAGGTAGCTGTCTCATTGATTGTTACATAATAAATAATAAAAATCGTATATTGTATTATATTGTATATAATGAAATCAGTGTCATCTGACAAGCTTTTATAATTTAAGTCAAATTATATTTTTTAACAGTATCATTTGCAAGACAGCGATGTCACAAACACTACTGTAGTTAGTCAAATTATAAACCCTCTTGGAACACAGCTCGATTTATTATATAACTATATTAATAACTGTTACATAATGAACTATAATTCATCATCATCATGTTAGTTTTTCAACATAACATATATGGTATATCTTTTGACATCATATAGGGGAAAATGCGGTGATACAACTCCTAATAAAAACGCAGCGTGGTACTGAGAGGGAAGATGTTGAAAAGAAAGTGTGCGGAAGTGCCGAATAAGAGCAGACCGATACACAGAACAAGACAAGATGAGATCATTGAAGGAAGCATTAGACATTTTTCTTGTTTAAAGGAAGCTGGACTGGAACATCAGCTTTAAGAGGCCAGGAGGATGAGAGAGAATGAGACCTATAGCTGCCTGTACAGTAGGTAATGCAACCTACTGATTTAAGGTTTTCAACCGCCATTAAACAACAAAGACATGGAGAAATCTAATTGGCGTGTTGGTTGAATGTTTTTTATGGAACCTTCTGAACATCTAACAATGAGCAAAAAGGTAGTGTTGCAGAGTAGAGCTCCTTTACTCTTGTCTGTGTTAAACAGTATAATTACCGAGCTGCTAGGACAGGAATGAGCTATGTGATGTTCCCAGTTGCTATGTATTTGGAGAAGGATTGTAGAGGATGAAAGGATGGCTGTATAACTGTAAAAGTTATTATCTTTAATCTGATGATTTTGTAGTTTGTGGTAAAGTGCTGACTCCCATCGGGACTTCGTTCTCGCCGTCGAGTCGCACCAGATGCAGCAGATTCTCAGTCTTTTCCAGCTCATAGGATGGCTGAGTCAGCTAATTGGCTCTGCGTGGCAGAAATGCTTTAGAGATGGACTAGAACAAAAACATACAGATGGTCTACAGGTTATCAGGAACAGATTCGAATGCTTCCTGTTGAGTGTTTTGAACAGTTTCAGGTATGGGTAAAACGGTACACCGTATTCATACCGTAATATTTGGTGCACGTTGTGATTCGAGTGAAGACAGTGTAGCTTTAACTGGTGCTAGTGATTATCTTCATTCTTTCAGGAAATTCTAATTCATTGTTTTAATGCGATTAAAAAAAAAAGTTCTAATCAAGAATGAACATTGGGTTGTGCAGCTACATCGGTATGTCCATCTCATGTTTAAGTTACCCATGAGGCTGTGGGACCTGTGCCGTGGGACCTCTGTGAATCAGACTTGTTTGTCTCATGGATGCTCAATCGGATTGGGATTGGGGAGTTTGTGGTCTGGCAAACATTGGCTTTTTTTCCCCGCCCATTTATGCTGCATTAGTTTTTCTGTGAGATCAGACTGGGTGCGCTGGTATTTGGTCTCCAGGGGCATGGGTGAGTCCTGGGTGAACATGTTCACTGGTGTATAGTTGATCAATGTTGTTCAGTTCACCTGCCGGTGCTGTGGATGTTTTGGCTGATCAGTGTTAAGTGCAGGTTAATAAGAGTTCTTGAGTTCATAGAGAGGGCTTAAACTACATATCTGTCTATAGTCAATAATCTTAATCAGAATTCTGTCTCTGACGGTTCCTCACGTGGGGTCTCGAGCTAGACATTTTAGTCCTGTCCTTTCAGTTATTACTCTTTGTATGTACTTAGTCTAACAAATATACTGTAGTTGGTTCTAGATCTTAACATACTGTATAAACAAGCTACTTTAGCAGCCTTTTCGAGTGGATTTCTGACATTTGATTGAACCCACATGAATGGAAAAAAAAATCCTGCTTGCACAAACTTTCTACATTCCATGGGATTCAAAAAACAAATCAATAAAAATGTTGTATACCTGTTATGGATATCAATATTAGTATTGATTAAAATTAATTCACAACCACAATAATCAACTCGGGCAGAATTTGTTTCTAATTTGCATGAAAAATTGCATAATTTATGACTTATTTACACAACATGCTTCATAAAAATTTCTCAGAATTCTGATTTTTTTTTTTTACTGCATTTTCCTCCCTAATGTTGGTATTGAAGCCAATTTATTCTTCATTGTTATTGTAATATTTGTTTATGCTAAAAGAGCATAAACATGATTAGCTTGTTTCATTTTAACGCACAAGGCATTAACACCATCACACAAAGAGCATAAATACACACAGGATTAAAGAGGCGGAGCCATTAACACGCTAAAGATAACATAATCTCTTTGTTAATGTGAAAATCTGACCTTAATCTCACTAAAGTATTTATTTGGGTTGAAGTCAGCAAAGCTCAGTACAAGATCTCGCACACACACAGGCTATGATCTGTGTGTTACAGTATGCAGATCTTTAAAGCAAAGCTCATAAATGATTTGGTGAAAATGGATATTTTAGCATATCCAGGATTTTTTGTTATTGTTGTTTTTGTTGTTAAATAAACATGACACATTTTCCAGCATTTTCCTGTATTGACATATTTGGCACAGTCCATGACGCTCCACAAATGCACAGCAATCTCCGCAAGAAACCCACCTTCACTTTTCAACACTCGTCACGTAACCAGAGCCGATTTCACTGCGGCAGTTCTACATATGCAGGCGAAATTCCAAAGGCTGCAGTTCCAGATTAATAATTATTTCTTTACCCATGAGCAACCTAATCACAGCGCGAAGCCTCGTGATAACACGAAGCTTCACTTCACTCCACAGGCAGGCGTCCTGACCCCGAGTCGAATCCAGCAGCAGCATTCGCGATATCTCCCAAGTTTTACACCTCCCAAGCGTCTGCAGTAGACCTGATATACATATCCCATAATACAGTGCATGCATAATGCATTATTAGTGCTTTCATGGAATTAACTAGAGCAGAGTGCAAATCCCCTCAGGACATAATGAGGAACATCTGACCATATTTCACTAATGCTCCTTTTGGGGGGGGGGGGATTGGATGACCAAATATGGGCTTACTGTATCAACATAATATGAGTCATAAATAAATGTATATGAATCGTAGTGTAGAACGGAAGCGTTTTAAAGTTTCTGTTAATTACTTTTTCACATCAGTATTGTTCATCACTCGTACAAAGCTCTTCTGCAATAAAAACACAATGAAATCTGTAAATATTTAATTTGTAATATTCAGTTTCAGTATATAATACTGCAGCTTTTCCTCATTAACTTCACAGTTAACAGTATTCACAGTTACATTCCATTGAAATATGAATTAGATGTTTTTATATAACTTTTATATAGTTTATACAAAAATAAATCCATACCAACAAAGTAAAACATACTTTGCTAAAAAATGTTTGCTATTATTATGTATAAAAATATGTAAAATGATATCACTATACCAGAAATCTCCTGGTAAAGTGTTTAGTTATATAAATAGAGATGTGCAAATAGCAATTTATTATTATTATTATTATTATTTATTTATTTTACAATTTCTTGAAATGCAGGAGGAACACTGATGTACTAAATGCATGATGCAGACAGAAAGACTGGGCGAGTTGTCGTTGTGATGCCACTGCCTTGTTGGAGTTCTCAGAATGACCTCTTCAGGCTTGTGTTACTGTATGACAGGTCCATGCCACATTGTAGAAAACTACATTAAGTTCATATTACTGTATGTTCTTCTTAGTGCTAACCATGTTGATGGCATGCAGGCAGCAGGGTGTTTAGTATAATTTAGTATAAATACCGGATCCCGCACTGCACTTGTTGCAGTATTTATTCCAACCTGCCAGACACCATGAGATCGTCTGATAATCATGCGCTTACTGTGTTGTCATGGCGTTTGGCAGGTTAAAATAAATACAGTACCACAGCACGATATTGTAGTTTGGTGACAGCATGAAGGATACATTGCGAACCTGACAGGGACATAGCATAAACTTGATAAATGCACATTTTTCCATATTTTTAGAACGCAGTGGGAACTTCATGGTCTTTGTCGCAGTGTGGCTGGGCAAAATAACTAAAGTTTCCTCCAAAGTTTCAAAATTAAACTTGACAGTGAGCGTGTGGGTTGGGTGGCTGCGAGTGCACAGGCGCATACAGTAAAGTTTCTAGTGCACTCGATTTTCAACAATTTGGCACTCGCTGTGTTTTGAGAATTGTGAAAGTGTGTGTAATGAGTGGGGTTTAAGACAAATTAAAATTTAAAGGAAAAATTTAGCACATTTTTGATAATGTAACACTATAAAAATGCGTTTCTGTTGCGCCACTCAGAAGCTTCTGTGCTGTTTTCATCTCGGTCATCTCGGAGACTGCTCGGTCGATCAACGGTCACAGCCAATCAAACTGAAAACCGGCCAATTCTGGTCACTGGCTGATCGACTGGATCATCTTCATTATAAATGTAAAAGATGCACACAAAAAAAAAAATCTATTTTGGAGTCAATCGCTATGCAAAAGAATCGTAATTTCTAATTGAATCATAATTTGTTTGTAAACAATAAAATGTTTGTTACTTTTCTTTAATGAAACATTAAACTGTATGTTCATAATAAAACATGGACCATTGAATAATGACTGGCAGAGACGTGTTAACCACTATCCAGACGGAGATCGCAAGGTCGATTCCCAGGTGATGCTTCAGCCATCAGTAGCCAGCAGTTTAGAGGGAGCAAATTGGAGGAAGTCTGTGGAAGCTTACGCTCCCAGTGGTTAGTACTTGTCGCTGATGGAGGAGTGTCCAAACAAGAAAGCTGGGAATTGGACACGACTAAATTGTAACACGATTCAAAAAGTGTGTTCCTGGTTACTGGACAAACATGTAAATAAAAACATTTATACTGCCTTTGGGACTCCAGCTTACCGCGGTTTTTAGGAACTGCTGCTGCTTATGCAACATTCAGTAAAGGCATAAAACACTCAGAGGATAGGACAAGTATGCCATGCTTTTCCCTGAGAGCACAGCTGGTCTGTTTTCCAGACTCAGCTGGGATTCAAACTTCTGATCTCTGGCTCACTGGTTTATTATTATTATTTTTTACATCTTTACATATATAATCTATTATAATTTTCATATCATATGCTCATATCCCCATGTGCTGGATAACACTACAGCTAGCACTGTAGATCATGACAACTAAAGTTTATAAAGGCTGACTTTTATAATATTCCGGTGACAATGGATAGAAAATATATTTTTCTTTTCTTAACTTGACTTTTGACCAGATGGCTGATCATACCAGTATCCACGCCAGATTAAGAAGTTTTTTTTTATTTTTAAAAAATTTTTTTTCTGGTGATGAATTTTAGGAGTTCGCATCTTTTTTTCCTAATGAATCCCACTTTCTGTGTTAAGACTGGAGTCTTTTAACCAATCGTATCTATGATTGATTAGATCTTAACGCATCATGAAATGTGAAGAAGCCTGGACTTAAATTAATGTTTCTCAAAATCATTTTTAGTGATGCAGTGTCTTGAATATTTGTCTAGTATTAAATCTCAGTCTCTATATAAAACAATTTTACAGACTACATAAAGTTTATTGTAAATAGAATTCATGATTAATGATGAGGATTTTCAGGTTATCTGCAAGTATAATGACTTGTATAGCAACATGACCACGAAGAATATTTGCTTTATTTTTATTAAAATGGCGATGTGTCTCCTAACCTGTCCCTTTAGAGAATAACAGAAGGAAAATAAAATGAAAAACGTATGTGCGAGAAAATCTTGAGCGACCCCTCATTTCTTCGTATTAAATGAAATGAAATTAAATGATAATTCTTGTTAATTTAAAGAAATCGGATTGTATTTTAAATGTAAAAAAATTTTTACATTCTCTGAAATTAATCAGGTTCAGGGTCTCGACTGAAAATGATGTCCTTCAGGAAGCCTGGAGAACTTTTTCACAAGAATACAAGAAAGTCTGGCTCTTTGGAAGCAAAATATGAAGAAATAAAGAGCGGCTCAAGGCTTCTGCACAGTACTGCATGTCATTAGAAATACTTCCTTTTCTGTTTTTGCATCTCTTGTCTGATGAGCTGTCCTTCATTTTAAAAAGAAATTGCCTACATGCATGTGATTGCGTCTCTCCTCACACTCCGTGCACTTGTTCATGTTTAGAAAACTAGACTCGTCCAAAATTTATTTATATATATATATATATTTTTTTTTTTTACATTTTTGCCACAGTTTTTTTTATTAAATTTTATTCTACACAAATGTTTGATAAGGTCAAATGAAACTTTACAAGGGTCTCCATCTCAACAAAATCTTTAAAAACTGTAAAAAAAAATCAACACTCAAAACATGCACTTTACAGATGATCATCTGTTCTTTTCTGCCTCCATCATTTGTCATTGTGAGCATTCTGTGAGTTAACTTAGACCAAACACTTGTACGTTTACACTTAGTACTCATTTATTTATTTATTTTTCTCCAGAGGTGGTCCCGAGGCCTCATGAAGGTCCGGGTGAAATGGGAAAGCCAGTGGTGATTCCCAAAGAGCAGCAGGAGAAGATGAAGGAGATGTTCAAGATCAACCAGTTCAATCTGATGGCCAGTGAGATGATCGCGCTCAACCGCACACTGCCTGACGTCCGGCTCGAAGGGTACGTGTGTGTACAGTATGTGTAATACAGTGTGTGTATCAGTGGCGGCTGGTCAATACGGGGCGCAGGGGCACCGCCCCCCTTAAAGTTAGGCAGAGAAGAATGCTACTTTAGCATGTAATTATTTAACATAATAATTACTAATTTTAATAATGAAATAAAGTCATTTAGTCACATTATTACGCTGTATTTCTTAATATAATTTATTTGCAATTAAAAATATATATAAACTGTATTACGTTCATTTGTGTTCGTGTACGCGGGGCGCCGGACAAACGAGTGTCTATGTAGGCACGTAAACTTTTGAAAAGCATGTGACCTGAGGCTGAGCTCTGATTGGATCTTTTCAAATCATCCTTCGGGCGCAGCAGTGTGCGCCCTGAACCCTCCCACTTTTGTTCTTAGCGAATCAATATTGTTTTTAAATATTTGGGCTCATGTGATTGAACCATTCTCAACGAGTCTTTTCCAGCCCTTCTTATGGCAAGCGGAGCTGCTGACTGGATGCGATGTGAGTCATGCTTTTATTTTATGCTAGTAGTAATGATCACCGCATAATCACCTGATAAATACCTATTTACAGGCGAGTATTAAAAGTTTAATTTAAATTTAGTTTGCCCCCCCAATTCTTTGCACCAGCCGCCACTGGTGTGTATGTAGTACAGTGTGTGTGTGTATGTAGTACAGAGTGTGTGTGTGTATGTAGTACAGTGTGTGTGCATATGTAGTAGGTTGTGTGTATGTAGTAGAGTGTGTGTGTACAGTACAGTGTGTACAGTACAGTGCGTGTATGAGTGTGTACAGTGTGTGTGTGAGTCTATGGCAGCAGTGTGTCTGTGTGTGTCTGTGTGCATGTGTTTGTATAAAAGTTCCCACAAGTATGTATGTGTGTATCAAAAAAATGTATACTTCATAGGAAGAAAAATAGTATGATCTATATTATATTAATATAATATTTATCATATCATACTGTGTATACTGTATATATACTGTATATATACTGTATATATAAGTAAATTATTATAAGATATAAGATATAAGATTTGGTCACAGGGTGATCAAATACTTAGTGACCTCACTGTGTATATATACTATATAACATATTTTCAAGTTTTTCTTGTATGTGTATGCATATACTTGTGTGTGTATACTCTCTCTCTCTCTCTCTCTCTCTCTCTCTCTCTCTCTCTCTCTCTCTATACGCACGCACACACACACTGGGGTAATGTTTAGGGTTAGCGTTGACTTAATTAGAGACATTAATAATTATGTCGACGGGAGGTCCTCATAAGGAGAATATGATAAGTGTGTGTGTGTGTGTGTGTGTGTGTGTGTGTCTGTGTGTGTGTGTGTGTCTGTGTGCATGTGGCAGGCGTAGCAAGCGGAATGCAAACACTGATCCATGAAATGTGTTTACTTTTTCTCTTCACTTAATTACCAGTCAGCTTTTCCATCCCTTCCGCCTCGTTCTGGGGAAGAAAAAAAAAAAACACCTCCAATAGAATTGACACATTCAATTAAAAGATAAGAGCGTGCCAATTACCAAGTTACAGCCTGCGCTTACCATCAAACTTCCTCTCTTCTGACTGTCTCTCTAGCAGACAGATAAGCCAGCGATAAAAACATTGTGCGACTGTTTGAATCCACTCGGGTAAAATGCAGCGCGTAGGTGTCCCTCGGACCCGCGCTTTGTCTCATTGTGAAGCGCCTGTCCTGCTTTTGTTAGCGCTGAACACCAGTCTAGCTCAAGTGCAGCCTCTGTGCCTAATGTTACCAACTCATCAATCAGTTTAGATCTCTTAGAAGCAAAGCCAACTTGCTGGCACAGGTTAGTGCGTGTGTGTGTGTGTGTGTGATGATGTAGATTTCTCTCTGGCATCTGTGCATGTGTGTGACTGGAGCTTGGCACGACTCCCAGGCGAGGATTCTGACTGATATTTAAACATGGCTAATCTGCATGCAGGTGGCAAATACTGCCTTTGAGCACAGCTGAGTAGAAAAGGTCAAACGATTGTGTTTGCTTATGTAAAGCTGCGCCGCCAACATCTCTGCTTTCGGCGTAGCACTTATGAATTTGTGACCCCTTGCTACAGTGATACGAAGGCACTCCCCCCCACCCCCCACCTTTTTTTTATATTTTTTTTGCTGTTGCAGCGAAACAAACTTGAATAAAAATGACCTTGCGGAAAATCCAAGTCCGTGTTTTCATGCATTTATGTCTGGAAGCCATTACACTTACTTCACACTGATTTTATAAGGGTAAAGTTTAACATGTGACAATATGAGCCAATAAAAAATAATTATGCAGGGCTGTGGTAAAAATAAATGAATAAAATAAATAAA
This sequence comes from Clarias macrocephalus, assembly GCA_011419295.1. Lineage (NCBI taxonomy): Eukaryota > Metazoa > Chordata > Actinopteri > Siluriformes > Clariidae > Clarias > Clarias macrocephalus. The sequence continues at coordinate 170,271 of JAAGKR010000329.1, read as the reverse complement.
TAAAACTCACTTTTACCACCACCACCAACAACAAAAAAAAAAAACCCCTGCTCTTTCTTGGTATGCATTTAAACATATTTTATATTACATATTTTCTTTGTAATATAAAAGTCTGTATTCTGGTAAATCAAACAGTAAATAAAACAAATCAAATGTTTTTCACAACAGCAGCAGATAGTTTATTATTGCTGTACGTATAAAATAATATGAGCATGAGCTGGACCGAAGACTGAATATGCACTCGTTCATTTTGTAACTAATTCAGTAGTATTTTACTCTCGACTGATCTGCACAGAAATTTTAACATTTCTCAAGTATTAGCTCAAGCCATGCTTATCTTTTCTACTGTGAGCTCTAAGTCACCTTGTCAAAATTTATTTTTTCTAGGATTTTATTGTTTGTATAAGGCTCAGGTCATTGTGTGTTTAGGAGTGAAAAAGAAAGTAAAACATTAAAGGAAAGGAAGGAGTGGCACCAAAATGTTTTGGACCGCATCAGCATGTTTTTTTTTTTAAAACCAAGGTTGTTTGAATTAGATTCGAACCAACAATCTTATGTTATAGTGTAGAGCTGAAAAAAATTTCTATTTTAAAAAACACTGCACTTTACCACTGCGCCAAACACTGCTGTACTTTTTATTGCCCTGATCTGTTGTATAATTCCGTCTCCAATGTGTTCACGATACACACTGTACACAAGGTGTTTACCTTACTGTTGTACATGTCTGTTTTTGATGTTGCTGTTTACCTTGGTCAGTCTGTTATGGGGAACTATGATGCAAATTTCTATCGCTTTTTAGTCATTTTGATATATTTAGATGGGTCTGTAGTGTGCATGTGAGGAGGGAAAAAAGCTGTTTCCCCCCCCCTCTTTTAAAATTTTTTGCATTTTTCAGGCCCTTAGTTTTTGAGACAATTAGATTTCCCCTAATATAACCACAATTTTAAGTTTTTTTTTTTTTTTTTTTTTAATTTGCATTATACCTTACCTGACTTGTTGCTCAGCTCTATTTTAAAGTAAGCTTACTGCTTGATTTAAAAAAAGAAAAAAAAAGAAAAAGTAGGTGCTTGAAAGGGAAATTGTCCACAACAGTGTCTGGTATTACATGCTGAAGGAGGATAAATCTTTGTGCTAAAGATTTTGAATAATTATCTGAATATTCCAGAGAAATTATGTGGAACTTTTAAGCTAGTTTCACAATAAAGTCCTTTTTTGTCTTGGTGATATAAATGTTAGAGCTCTATGTAATAGACGAAATCTTTCACCTAGCTAAAGAAGAACTGAAGAAGGCCGTTAGTGGCTAATGTCTGAAAATGGATAGGTTACAAAAAGGTTTTTTTTTCTTCCCCATTTCTGTGCCCTAGAAAAGTACACTTACTGTATGCAAAGAGTGGTGTGAGGGTCAGTAGCTCATTTTCATTTAAAGCTACGTACACTGAAACAGCGTGGTTAAACTATGAGTGAAAGTCAGACTGTGTGACCTGAACTGTATATTAGGTGGAACATTTAGAGACACTTTGGAGACAGAGGAGTACAAACACAGCATTCTTCAGTGTAGGACGTAGTGCTGCTGTACAACTCGCTGGAGGATTGCTGATCGCAGGCTCATGTTACATGATCTTCCCAGTGGCATGCAATCTTAACATCTGGAGGTCAAGTCAAGGCCCTGCCATTTCTAAACTGTTAATATAGAATAATGTTTGTGTCTCAGCTTTGCACAATGAACAGAAATTGATGCTTGAGTGTTGAAGTTCCTATAAAATTTCTTCTTTGATGTTATTGCAAATAATAACATATTCTTCTTTGAAACAGGGAATCAAAGTGACAGTGTGTTGACGCCAACTGTATACATAGACATCACGCGACAGTGTTTCAGACAAGCCACACCCCTACTGAATCTAAACCAAAGTGGATAAACGGTTAGAGAAAATGTCATGACTGAGAATTCGCATAAGAGTGTGTGCGTTTCTCTTGTTAACCCCCACTGGCAAACTTTAATTTTAATTACTGTGTGATTTGACTCAGATTTGTTCCCTCAGTTTTGTTTGCTCGATTTGTTTATTCAGCTGATCAGAGAGAGAGAGAGAGAGGCTCATTAGATTGCCGCTAACATGCCTGTCCTTGAGAAATGGTGAAAAAGTTGTTGTACATGCTCAGTCTAGACTCCTGAGCCAAAGTGCTCGAGGCTTGATTTTCCTCACCATTTGACTTCACTGGATGGCCTCAAAAAGAAGCGACCATGGAAACAAGTTTGCCATGACAACAAGGTTACAAGGGCTTCATTTGCCAAGAGACAAGGACTGGGTTATGAAAGTTGGCTTAATGATCTTTCCCATGACACACACCTCAAAGGTGAGGTAAGCCTTTTGTGTGGTCCCTAGTTTCCATAACATTTTCCACTAGACATTGAAATCTTTGACATGAGATGCACCAATTGCAATTTTTCAAAGACTGCCTTTTAAAGTTAAAATTTTCATTATTGACACCGTAATCAAATGTTGTATCATTTCTTTAGTGGAAAAGTAAACTGTGTTCATAATAAAACATGGACTATTAAATACGTTTGACATTTTCTCCAAACCTGCACAAGATTATAAGATCACTGAAACAAATGTAAAAATTTTACTACATGGAATAAAACATAAATTTATTTACAAATAAGATCCAGTTGGGTGATCAGTTGGTTGGGTGGATGGTTTTAATCATAAGTTGGTTGGTTTGTTGGTTAGTTTGACTCAAAGGTTGGAGATACTGGTTGTTTGGTTTGATGGTTGGTTTGAGTCACTGGATGTTTGGTTTGATGGTTGTTTTGAGTCACTGGCTAGTTGGTTTGTTGGTTAGTTTAAGTCACTGGTTGTTTGGTTTGATGGTTGATTTGGTTTGATGGTTTGATTCGTTTGTTGGTTTGTGTCATTAGTTAGATTTGGTTGTTATTTTATTTTACTATTTTATCATTTTGTTCTTTGGTTGGTTATTTTGCTGCTTGGTTTGTTTCTCTTGTTTGTTGGTTGGTTCATTTCTTTATTGGTGGTTTGGTTCATTTGTTTATTTTAACAGCTAAAGTAAGAATGTCACAAAGATACTCATACTTTTTAGTTTTTTTGGGTGGGGAGTTTTGTTTCCATCAAAGAATGACGGAAAGCAAGCCTGTCTATATATCTTCATAAAAATGAATTTTTGCTTGTCAGTTTTTATTTTCACAGTTACCCGGTGTAAGCTGCTTCCTTTTGGTCTTTTGGTTTCACTATTTATCTTTTATCACTATAACAATACCAACAATAGAAGGAAATGGTATAGTGGTTCCATTTGGGGAAAAAAAACATGATCAAATATGACAGATATATCTTCAGTGTCCAAAAAACATTTAGATTACTGCTGTAACATTAGAAAGAAGAACTGCCAAGAATGACGGTCATCATGGGGAACAACAAACATTCTGCATCCTGTCTAATCTCAACTGCAGAAAGAGAGTCAGATACTTTCACTTTCTCAATCCAGCACCTACCCTGAAATTAGATTTGTTGTTTCTTTGCTCTGCTTTTTTGAATTTGCCGTTAGAATGATACTCCTGTTCAGGGTGTGTGTAAGCATAAGAAAATAAAACACATGTGTGAGGAGATGACTGGGTAAAAGAGGTCACACTGTTGTGTGTGCGTGTGTGTGCATGTGTTTGTTTTTTCCAGCTCCAGTTTTTTGCTGTGGTGCAGTATGATGTCACTTGTCTCATAAGGATATCTCAGTACACAGATATAAACAAGGCAGACGTTGCTGGTTTATCAGAGGACGGAAGATGTGATAGAACAATGACACGTGACACACCATCTCACAAGCCTGTCTCACATTTTATACGAGTATACCTGTAGCTCTCACCTACAATTTCCCTCGATGTGTTTAAGGTGACTGGCTGTGTGTCATAAGCAGCAGAGCGATCTCATGTCAAATGGTGTCCGTCATACACATACCCATTAGAAACAGTTTTAGTGCTAGCCAGGTTATGTCTCAAGTGTGTGTCTGTGTGTGTGTGGGGTGCTGTGCGTGAGGTCTCCTCACAGAAACCATTACCATAGCATGAAAACGGTTTCTAATCCATCAAAAGCTATATTGTAAAGGCCACCATAATTTACTATTTCTTTAGTAAGTTAACACAAGTCTCAGTAAAGTGTGTGTGTGTGTGTGTGTGTGTGTGTGTGTGTGTGTGTGTGTGTGTGTGTGTGTGTTAAAATACTTTCAGTGTTAAAGCTGAAATACTTTCAGATTTAGGTATTTTTCATTAATTCCTGCTGAGCCACGCCCACAAAAAGATGAGGAGCTTCTTTTATGAGATCACATTAGGAGAGAACTCTAATTGGACTGTTTGTCCTCTATGGAAAAAGGACAACAAACAGGAATCTTTTTGGTTTGTACGTATAATATTGTATGTATAAAATTTTGTATAATAGGTGTCCTTTTAGTCTTCAGTGTTTTCTATATAGTTTGATTTGCTTTGAGGTAAAAATCTATGTACTTTATGTCTTTATCAGAGCTAATTCAGTTTTGTGTGCTCAGAGCCCAGCATGTCGCTCTCCATCTATCTCTCACTCTCACTCCCTTACAGTCTCTCTCGTTTTTTTCCCCCTCACACCCTGTCTTTCTCTCCAGCATACACGCTTTTTCTCTCCTACACACTTTCACTTGCTCTTGCTCTCTTTTTCTCTGTTGCTCACTCACTCTTTCCTAGTCTCTCTACTTCTCACTCACTCACTCTCACGCACGCAAACGCACGCACACCCTTTGTCTCTCTGGCAGCCGTTAAATAAGTTTCCTGCTTTGTGGGCATCAATCATCATTTCTACAAATTACACAGTGTGTGCGTGTGTGCGTGAAAAAGAGGAATATGAACGGTACATTGCAGGAGACCAGATAAGCAATAAGATAAAAGCAATAAGAGACCCCGGTCAGGGAGTGAAGAATAAGGAACAGTCTGATGGACAGAAATAAACACATGGACACAGACAGACGGGCTCACACAGAGATTCACAGACAAGAAGATAGACCGGGTTTCATAGACTTACAGACAGAGACAGGCGGAGAGACAGTCAGAATTTAAGAGACTCTCAGACGGACAGACAGGCTCTCAGAGACAGAGAGACAGACAGGCTGTCAGAGACTCACAGACAGAGGGACAGACAGGCTCTCAGAGACTTGTAGATGGAGAGACAGACAGGCTCTCAGAGACTCTGGGACAGATAGGTAGACAGGCTTTTAGAGACTCACAGACATAGAGACAGACAAGCTCTCAGAGACTCACATACGGGCTCTCAGAGACTCGCAGACGGAGAGACAGACGGGCTCTCAGAGACTCACAGACGGGCTCTCAATGACTCTTGAGGACAGATAGGTAGACAGGCCTTTAGAGACTCATAGACAGACAGACGGGCTCTCAGAGAGTCACAGACGGAGAGACAGACAGGCCTTTAGAGACTTACAGACATAGAGACAGACGGGCTCTCAGAGACTCACAGACAGGCTATCAGAGACTCGCAGATGGAGAGACAGACAGGCTCTCAGAGACTCGCAGACGGAGAGACAGACGGGCTCTCAGAGACTCACAAACGAGCTTTCCAAGACAGAGAGACAATCATGCTCTCTAAGAAAGAGAGAGAAAGGCACTCAGACATGGAGCCAGAAGAACAGTCAGCTAGATGTACACACACACACACACACACACACACACACACACACACACACACACACACACACAGAAGGAAAGAGACACAGAGAGGCAGACACATAAACAGACACTACAAACACATGATGCGTAACAGACTGTTGTAGAGAACACCTGAGTTAATATCTTATTTCAGACATTTCAGAATCTTTCTGTGTGTGTGTGTGTGTGTGTGTGTGTGGGTTGAGAGAGACAAAGGAAGAGAGAGGGAGACACACACACAAAGAGAGAGAGATATTTAAGGCTGTGGGAAATGAAAGTTCCATTCTTGGCCTGTAAGGAGACGATGGTGAAATCTCCAAGCTGCAGTTTAATCAGGCAGGTAACGAGAGGCCGACCAATCAGATGCCTTGACTACTAATTACACTCCTGTGAGGGGCCGAGGACTGACATCAGGTTAATGATTTTAACAGGAACTGTGTGTGTGTGTGTGTGTGTGTGTGTGTGTGTGTGTGTGTGTGTGTGTGTGTGTGTGTGTTTCCTAAGACAGACAAAAGGTTAATGAGTTTGAGGAGGATGGGGCAGTGAGGGGGCAGCGTGATGGACAGGATGGACTACAGCAACACTGTTTGACTTAATGAGAGAGAGCGCATTCCCTGAATAACTTTATTAAGTTCATTTTTTAAATTAGCTCATGCACGCACAAGAAGAAGAAGAAAAAGAGCCATACTGTACATTGTACTTGTCTATCTATAAAGACCCACATTTTTGGGCCAGATGGAAATGCAGTTACTTGTGGATTATACAGCACACACACACATTCAGGAAGCCTTTCCTTGCTCATTCAGTCACAGCAGTGAAGATGGATGTATACATACAAGTGTCAGGATTTTATTTGCTTTTAAGGTGACCTCAAGTCAGTCCACTCGGCTGCAAACAGGAAGTGAGGCAGGAAGTCAGAGCGTGTGGCCTGTTTTAGCTGTCAGCATGCAACAAACACTGGCTTTCCTGTTCCTATATCACACACTGGTACAGGATGCTTCACTTCCATCAATCCCCTGAGATTAGTAAAGGGGGAAAAAAATCCTGAATCCTGATGAAGAATACTGTACATGAGGTTTTTATACTGAATTATGTGTTCTGTTCTGCTACACAAATTTAACCTTATTTCAGTAACAAACTAAATCAACAAGTCGAACTGGATTGTGGATTCTGGATTGTGCGGAATGACAGAGAGTTATGAGAGTTAAAACTATCTTTATTTCTCGATATAATCCCCTACTACATTAATGCACTTAATGTTTCACTAGTGCTTGAATCTACCTCTACTAGGTAGAAAGTTTTCTCAGTACTTTCGAGTCATGATCTTGAGTCTGTGAGTCTCTGAGAGCCCGTCTGTTTCTATGTCTTGTTGAAACTCAGGCCTCCCAGGAACTCCCAGGAGCTTGGAGCGAGGTCAGGACTCTACAGGGGATGTGGCAATAACTCCCAGCTGAGATCCTGTAATGTGCAAGCAGTGTTTGTGTATGATTCTGTGTACAGTCCTCACAGACAGAAACGCGTCTCTTCTGTAAGTTGGAAAGTCGATTTTCAAGAATCATGCGTTCCTCTCGCTGAATGTTCATGGGAACGACTGCAGTTCACTCTGAGCCACCTCGGTCAGGATTGTTACTCACAGACGTACAGCCTTAAAACGTTTGCACAATTCAGATATTTTACTGCGTCTGAGAGTCTCATCATCGTACCGTGCTTGAAGTCTTCCATAAATGTCAATCAGTTTTCCCCCTTTACTCACTAGACATTTCACTCACAGTTTGACTTAAACGGCCCTACAGTAGTACATCCAGGGATGAAGCTCTACATCTCCATTTCCAAATCAGTCTCACACAGTCGTGGAGGAAACACAGCTTACCCTCTCCCACATACACTCGGATGCCCGCAAGTCGCTAGTGTCGCTCTTGTAACATAGTAGTCTTAGAATTGCAAATGGAAATAGGAATTTTTTTTTCCCAAAATGCAACCCTTTTCTGCACACCTGAGATGTGTGTATAAATGGTTAGTCGAGACAATTGTCTGATTAGCAGCGCAAAAATAATTGAGATGACATTCACATTTAATCAACCTTACAACCGAAGGTGCCTCGTTAAAACGTTCATGACCTTTAATACTTTTGCTGTACATTTACAATTGGGTTTCCTATTATGCAAAATTCTTTTTTTTTTTTTGTTGTTGTCATTTTTAGATATTCAGATGGATCTGCGGTTTGCATGTACAAACAAAAACATGAGGAAGAAAAAAAAACATTGACTGCTTTTTGTTAAATTTATTTATTGGCGCTGGGGCTTAAACATTTATTGTGACCTTATGAGGAAAAATCATTCACAGCTCAGTTCTGCTGTTCTCTGGAGGGGCGTGGCTCAGGATTGGCTCATTTACATAGAACCCTGATACACCATGCTTGGACGAGAAGTAAAACAAAGAGGTTGTGGTACGAAAAAACGCATTATCGTATTTTTTTCTCTCCCTAATTTAGTCATGTCTAATTCCTCCCCGTCATTAAGGGCTCCCACATTAAGGCTACTTTTCCACTCAGTCGGGAGGGCCGAAGACTATCACATTCGTTTCCTCCGAACCACGTGACGCCAGCCGACCGCATCTTTTCGAACTGCTCGCACCGTTGGGGGCGGCCTAACACACTCAGAGGACAGCGCTATCCGCTCCTTCCGCTTGCGTGAGCTCACAGACACCCCTGATTGGCTGTAGAGCCGTGATTAATGTGGGAGGAATAAGTACCTCTCATCCCTCCCCTCTGAGAGAGCTCGGCCAATCAGCTCTCTCTAGACCTCCGACTGCGAGAGGTTACAGCATCACCCGGGAATCGAGCTAGTGATCTCCAGATGATAGGGCGAGCACTTTACTACAAGAGCATTACTAATGAAATAGTAATATAGGAGACCTTTAAGACTAAACTACAGTAAAAACCGTGACACTGTAAAAACTTTTCAAAGCAGTTCAAACTTTTCAGTGCATTTAAAGAAAGTTGGTAATCGATTCTGTCGGAGTGATACAGTAGAATTGATCGGAAAATCACAAAACTGTGGTAGGATGGTCTATACCATAAAGGTGACATGTCAAGCTGTTGGCACAGAGGGAGCTGCAGAATGTACCGTAAATCTTATGCAGTGCAAATGTTTAGAGTCTAACCCTAGTGGGCTTTTAAATAAAAGGAAGTTTGGCAAAATAATGAGGATTGTACAAGGATATATACTGTATAGATCATGGTGTTTTGAGAAAATATTATGTCCTCATGAGAGGATATTTGGGTCTTAAGAGGTTAAAGTACTATGAGCTAAATTTCTGGGAAAACTGTTTTATGGCGATGTTTCTGATATACAGTACTTTAGCACTTCATGTTTGCGACATTGGGCAATGTGTAGGCTAGTAATTAATCCTCCTTTTAAACACCAATGTGTGTAGTGCAGCAGGGGGTGGGAGTCAGAAATTCAAACGTTTGAATTCTTTTTCGATTTCGTCCATTTTCACTGTTGTAATACAGTAGATTCTCCTCGACAGTGGGAAGGCTTTCCACTACATTTCCGAGCACGACTATGTGGATTCGTCAGTTCAGCCACGAGAGCATTAGTGACTTCAGGTACCCTGATGTTGTTTGAGGAGATGTGGGGCGCCTCAAGCAGCGCTCTAATTAATCTCAAAGGTGTGCTGTGGTGTCAGGAGTCAGAGATATCTTCTTCTCTTCTTCCACTAAAACCTCAGCAAACCAGGTCTTCACAGAGCCTGCTTTGTGCACAGAAGCAGTGTCGTGTTTAATCCAGTTAGGGCCTATTAGTTCCAGAGAAGGAGAACAATTTAATTCTGCAGTTAAATAAATACACACTATTTAAAAACTTTGAGGTAACAGTCTGGGAGAGACACATATATGGCTGTGTGTTGCCTAGGTGTCCACAAATATTTTGTTACTTTTATCTGTTACTTTTCTTTTACAACTGACCATCACTGCGGTTACAATTATCAGATTAGTAAACCATGCTTTTTTTTTCTGACTGGCTCTCTCATGATCTGCCGCAGATGCAAAACGAAGGTGTATCCGGATGACCTGCCGCGCACCAGCGTGGTCATCGTGTTCCACAACGAGGCGTGGACGACGTTACTGCGCACTGTGCACAGCGTCATCAACAGATCCCCCAGGAACCTGCTGGAGGAGGTCGTGTTGGTGGATGACGCCAGCGAGAGAGGTGTGTGTGTGCATGTGTGTTTGTGTGTGTGTGTGTCTGACGGTTTGTATACACAGAGGGAGTCAGATGGAAAAAAAGACTGTCATTTGAATATACTCAAATGTGTACCAGTGCCATGGGGATGTGACATGCTTTTGTTTCCAGACCTAGGAGGAGACTGCACTGTAGATGTGTGTTTGAGTGTGTGTGTGTGTGTGTGTGTGTGTGTGTGTGTGTGAGAGAGAGAGAATAAGGCCTACATCTGGAGGAAAAAGATGGCTGGTGACCCGTGAAGTGTTAACATCAAAACTGGAGTTTAGATCACAGATGAGACAGAGAGAGAGAGGGACAGACAGACAGAAAGAAAGAAAACGACATCAGAGAGGTAACTGAGAGAAAGAAAGCGGCGGAAATAGAGTATTAAATAAAGAAAACTGACACTAGGGTATTATTTGTTTTTTTTGTGATACCGGTGCCAAATCGGTACTTTTAAAACGGTACTGGTGCCTAAACAAACTAATGGTGGATAATATTAAAGAATGTCTTTTTATTGAATAAAAATGTTCAAATGAACAATACTTTTGCACAAGGATATAGACGAAGAAGCATACATTTATGATCAGAATTTTACATACATATCATGAATATGAATGTCATAGCTATATTGTGCTTTCAGTGTTTTCTTGCGGCCTTTTTTCTTCGGCAGAATGATTATACAACATACCATAAGTAACCCTAGAAGCACATTAAACAAGTTATTAGAAATGAGTTTGAAAAGCGTGAGGTAATATTTACAAGTCATAATTATTAAATTGTCCCTGATGAGCAAACCGAGGACAACAGTGGCAAAGACAAACACCCTGAGATGGCAGTAGGAAGAAACCTTGAGGAGCAGGGCTTTGATCTCAATATTTTTAATTTTTGTTTTCTGAGAAAAGTGGTAGGTTAAAACAAAGAGCTCGTGGTTCTAAGGTACTCATCACATTTAGATTATTATGGTTGTGTACAGTATATAATAGAAACAGTAAATGCCTGGGAAAGACAATGCGCTCAACTTTTTCCATTAAACAGGTCGGTGACACTGTGCCTTCGAAACCAGCCATTCACAGTCGTACTGTGGGTTAAAATGAAACGTACAGCACACCTAGTATTTGATTGAATGTCACTTTGCATGTTTCACTTTTTGCCGGTTTCCTGGCACATACGAATGGTCCGTAAATTCTGACAGGGTTGAGGTTCCAGAAGCTTAACGTTATTCTGTTTTGTCCATGTTGGCACAGAGAAGCCACCAGCTGATCGCTAACAGGAAGTCGATACTGTAGGGATTTTCAAAACATACATTTAGTCATCATTCTACCACAGAAAAAGACAAGCTCAAAGAAACCTTTGAAAGCCCAGTATTACCATGACATGACCATGATGAGTGAAACTTCTGTCTGCAAGTGCAGATTAAAAGAGAAAGAAATGGAGACAGTTGGAAGGACAGACCAAGGGAAATAGATGCCGATATATAGAGAGAGGTACAGGGTGAAAGAACGTTTGCCAAACCAATTGAAATGTACACAAAGGGAAAAAGAGAGAGAGCGAAATACGGAATAACGGAGAAACAAAATAGGAGAGGCTCAGGCGGTTGTGGCTCTGGGTTTCTGATTGAAGAGTCGGAATGAGAAAGGAGGAGGTTTGGGCATCAACCCATCCCCATAAAAACTGCCACTGCTATAGAAACGATCACCCCTCAACAGCACAGGAGGATAAAAAAAAAAAAAAACAGGCTGGCGGCGAGACCGAGCGGTAGAGTGAGGCACTGAGGGTCTCTGAGCTGCTTTGTTGTATGAAATGCTGCGCTATGTGTGGGTGTTCATTGCTCATCTCTTTTCGCAGTTATCTTGAACTCTGATCTGTAATTTGATTTAATTGAGGGATCTGCAGGCATAATGAGCGTTTATGTTAAATTTCACCCTGTATCTTCCTCTCTCCCTATACACACACATGCTGTTCACACACCCCTGTTCTAAAGACAGCAAGAGAATAAAATGAAGTAAAGAATGCCTTACTTTCGAGATTTAACCCTGCCTGGGTAGTTAATATTTAGGATGTCGTCACATCCCGCGACCAATAATACATTCAGATATAGATAGTGTTCCTTCAGGAGCAGCTATTTAAAGAAACATCCCAAAATGCTTGAAAGCACAAAATTCTCCCATTCTCGCTGTTCATTACTTTTATTTTCAAGTTCATGTGTATCGTCATCTCAGGTGCTGTGGAAACAGGTGACTTTAAATAGACACACATGCTCATTTATGCAATTATGCTGTCAGCCAATCATGTGGCAGCAGCATGCGCAATGGATAAAGTCATGCAGGTAGAGCTCAAGAGCTCCAGTTAATGTTTAAATCAGGCAGCAGAACTGGGGGGGGGGGGGGGGGGGTTCTGCAGGATGATCAAGGGGTTGGCCCATTTGGCAATCATGAAGCAGTTCCTTCATTTTATCCAAGTGCCCATTTCAGTAACATGTTAGGAGGTGGATTGGGTATTCCAAATGAGCATGCAGATGTATACCCGCTTTACAGTCAGCATTTCCTACGCTGGTTTATCCCACGCTATTTATTGCTTATGTCACCTCTGACCACCGTTCCTAGACATGCAGTATCCATGATCTGTGTGAGCCCACATCACTCACGCACATCCTGTGGCGTGCCACGCTGCTGAAAACATACCTACCCAGGGCCACAGGCACGCTTCTAAACAAAGAGCCTGCCAGACAGTTATTACCTCAGAGGCCACCTCCTACATTTTCTGTTAACCACTCCAGCAATGGCTCCGGTCTCCTCCTCCTAAAGAACACCATAGAAGTGTGAAGTAATTACACAAGGATGAACGATTTAACCTTGCTCACTGTGTGGCACAGGGAAATCCCACTGTGTCATCATGATTATATTCTGATTATGAGGATAGGAAACGAATTGGCTAGAAATACTCCCAGGTCTCGCAGAAGAGTCGGAAGAAAATGTAATGGCTGGTTTCGAAGGCACAGTGTCACCGACCTGTTTAATGGAAAAAGTTGAGCGCATTGTCTTTCCCAGGCATTTACTGTTTCTGTTATATACTGTACACAACCATAATAATCTAAATATGATAAGTACCTTAGAACCACGGGCTCTTTGTTTTAACCTACCACTTTTCTCAGAAAACAAAAATTTTAAATATTGGAACACGTGACCAACAGGAGTTTCTTGTTGCTTGTTAGTTAATAGCTCTGAATGTATACAGTTTGAGAGCAAGGTTTCACCAGTGAAACTGTATTTTTTGTTAAAAAGGATAAACCAACTTGACTAAATGTCAGTGCAGAAATAATCTCTGATTTATTCATTTATCGAAAGTATTGGAACAGCAAACCCAATAAAATTTTGTCTTTGCTACCCAGATTAAGACATTTAGGTTTAAAACCAAAAGATAAGGACCATCTATATGAAGCATCCGGCTTGGAACATGGCTACTCTGGTTGCAAAACACTCAATTGTTTGGTAAGTAAAAGTACAGGAACAAATAGTCTGAAAGTTAATTAAATTATTATAGGCAAGAGTTTGGTTTTGGGAGAAAGGCAAACCATTCTCCATTTAAGAAAAAAGGGAACATCGATCAGAGCCACTGCATAAGCATTAGGCATCGCCAGTACAACTATTTGGAATATCCTTAGAAAGAAACCATTGGTGTACTAACAACCAGATAAGGAACACACCAGCCAGGGAAAACAGAGCAAGTAATGACAAACATCGTGAGAGCTGTGAAGCATGTCCCAAAATCACAACAGTCAGAACAGAATTATAGAGACCAAATGCAAACCACTCATCAGCAATAAAGATGAGCCACAAAAGTTCTGGAGCTAAGACTGATAGATATCTTCCAAAGTGATGGAAACTCCAAAGTGCGGAGAGAAAAGGATCTGCTCAGGATCCAAAACACACCAGCTCATTGATCAGTCAGGGTGGAGGTGATGTCATGTATTTGGCTTGCATGGCCAGTTCTGGAGCAGGCTCACTAATATTTTTTGATGATGTAACTCATGATGGTAGCAGCAGAAGACTACAGAAACATTCTGCTTGAAATGCATCCAATGTAACTGGACTTCATCATGTAGCGAGGAGACGACCCAAAACACAACAAAGAACCTCATCAAGGGGGAGAGAAGTGGAATGTTTTCGACTGTCCAAGTATCGTCAGACATTAACTCAATCGATTAAGCATGTCACTTTCTGAAGAGGAGACTGAAGCAAGGAAAGACAACGCCTCCAAAACAAGCCACAACTAAATGAAGTTGCAATACAAGCCAGGAACGGCGTCACAAAAGAAGAATGTAGTGCTGGCGCAATCCAGTTATCGTAAGCAAGGCGTATGCAACCAGAAACGAAGCGTTGTTTCATTTAATTAACTTTCAAACTATTTGTTCCTGTACTTTTACTTACCAAACAATTGGGTATTTTGCATCCAGAGTAGCCATTTTCCAAGCCGTATGTTTCTTATACTGTACATAGATGGTGCTTATCTTAAGATCTTAAACCTACTTAAGCCCTTGAGCGAGGCCCTTAACCCTCAACTGCTCAGATGTATAATTACATTTAAAAAAATCTAAGTCGCTCTGAATATGGGCGTCTGCCAAATAACTTAATGTGAATGTTTTGTCATGAAGAAGTGCGTATGAATGAATACAGAAGTTGAAAGAAGATCTCACAAGTGTTAGAAATCAAATAGGAACCAGACGTCCATCCATATACATGTCTAACGTTTGCACACTTGTGCCCACACTGTCGACATTCTGCAAAATGTCCTTTTGGAGGTGTTTAAGCGTCCTCCCTATAGTTCTGATCTCACTCATTTGTACTGTACACAACATACAACACGGATACGTATTCATTCATGCTTTCATATATTTCATTCAAATATATATATTTTTTTAATCCTGTATATTCTGTGTGCAGTGTTAATTGTTAATGATGAACAAGTGGCACAACGTGTTTATTTTACCGCACTGTTCTTCGTAATCACACGACAGCTCCTGTTTTCACCACACACTTCCTCTGCATGCCAATGAAAAGAGAGAGTCGCTGAACTGAAATGTGGTCAGCTGTGGATAAAACATGAAAAAAGAAAAAAAGTGACAGCGCACGCCTCATTGTTCTAGGATTTTCCTGTTCTCTGGCCTAGCTACCTTCACTTCTGTTTCCTCTCTCACTCGTTCATTTCACTCAAGGCCATCTGTAAGACATAGTCTGTTCTCTCGACAATAGCTGTCCTACAATCTGGTCACCACATGAAGGACACGTTATCTCTCTCTCTCTCTCTGTGTCCTTCTCTCCCTCTTGCACTCTCTCTTTCTCTTTCTTGCTCTCTCTTGCTCTCTCGCTCTGGCTCGTGTTCCCTGTTATCAGAATGAGTGTTTATATGGGGAAGGCAAATATTGATCTTTGTGTAGCTTTAACCTTTCTTTTTCTCATTACTGCTTTTCAAAGAGCACAGGAAAGTCAAAGTGTGTGTGTGTGTGTGTGTATGTGTGTGTATGTGTGTGTATGTGTGTGTATGTGTGTGTGTATGTGTGTGTGTGTGTGTGTGTGTGTGTGTGTGTGTGTGTGTGTGTGTGTGTGTGTGTGTGTGTGTGTGTTTTTAAATGCACATGTACTGAAGGACTTGCAGACCTGCTGGTTACTTTTAGTTTGTTTTCACAAACCTAGAAATGCTGAAGTGGTGATTATAGTGTGTGATCCATGATAATGCAATGTTTCCATGTGTTACCTGTTTAGTATCATAGAATAAACTGAAGTGATTATGTAAACAGAAACAGTGTGTTCATCTCAATGTGACTTTCAGGTGTCTTTCAGGCCATATACAAACACACACACACACCATACGCATATATACAGATATATATATTTATACACACACACGTACTGTACACGACCACAGGGAATATAACAATCTGTTTCTTCAGCCTTAGCAACTAGGTGAACAGATTTTTTTATTTATTTCTCTCTTTCACTCCCCCTCATTCTGGTCTGTTCATCCTGCAGAGTGATAACTCTATGACTCTATGCAGTATGTTTTTTTTTCTTTTTTTTTTTTTTTCTTCTGAGAGACTTAAAAGGCTTTTTATTTTGAGCACTTGAAGGGCAAATATTGTTTACTGCGTGGCAGCTTAAAGACAGGGCTTTCTCCAAACCCCACTATTACCTAAAGACAGGTCTTGAGATATTCAGCACTTTTCCTTAAGCTCCACTACACTAAGAGCTGGTTAAATTCATCAGTGCAAACTGCAGTTGTTTAAGAGCACTGCATCAAAAATGTGTATCATGTTTTTATGCAGGTTAATACTGTTTAACCGTGTTATAGACAGTGACCTGTTGGTGATGGTGCAGTATACAGTTACTGTTACCACACTGCAGATAAGTTTAACCATCATGGTGCGAGACACAGTTTCACTACCCTGTATGATGATATAGAGAGATGGGGAAGGAGCAGAACGATTCCGTAATAAATCGTGATTCTTTTGTGTGGCGGTTCACATACTTTATCGCCACACTGACTCCCAATTTGAAACTATTTTTACATAATGATGGAGATGAACCGGTCGATCGGCGAGTGACCAGAGATAAATGGTTTCAGTTTGATGGGCCTGTGACAGGCAGAGAAGCTTCCAAATAGCTCAACTGTTACAATATTCATAATCCTACAATTTTACACACTTTCATCTTGTATGGTAGAAGTTTGTTTAGAAATAATCATTTTGGCAGACGACTGATGTACTTGCTGTATGTAGGTTTTTGTTTAATTCAGTTGTAAGTAAAATAAATTCTTGAAAAAAACTTGAACTTCTTGAAGTTAGTTTGTAATGCTGTGCTCGGTTTTTAAGTGAGAAAACTATAAGAAATGGGCTACATTTAATTACTAATTACAAATTCTTTTCTAATCTTAAATCGTCATACTTATAGAATCGCAATTTTAATTGTATCTGCAATTAATATTATCACCAATACAATATTTTCACAATACCTACAGTAGGTATTGTGAAAATATTGTATTGGTGATGACTGGTGATTCCCATCACTACTGATCTACATGGGCAACTTTATTAGAGCTTTAATAGATCATGCAGTTGAATCAATATTTTGTTTGACATACGTGCTAGACAGTTTGATTTAAGCAAAATTTAAATTTGGTCATGTGCACAAAGTTTTTCACCAGGTAATGATTAGGGCTGTGAATAGTAGATGTAAAAATACACAATAATAAAAAATATATATATTAAATAATATATAAAATTATGTAATAAGAATAAATAATTAGTAAAAAAAAAAAGGATGAGTTGACTCTGAATCAAGAACTGATCCATCGATTCAATTAAAACCAAATTTACATTTTCCCCCCACTCAAACTCTCTAGCAAGTATGTCCAACAAAATATTGATTCAACTGCATAATTTATTAAAGCTCTAATAAAGTTGGCTATGTATAACAGTAGTGATGCCAGCGCACAGCGAGCATGAGAACGTGACTTTCACAGAGCAAAAATGTAGTCTCTACATGTGAGAGTGTTTGAGTGGGCGAAAGCTAAATTTGGGTTTAATTGAATCAATGGATTATTTATTCTTATTATATTATATTATAGATTATTTTATTCTTATTTTTATTATTGTGTATTTTTCATTAATTATTTTACAAACAGTAAATAGAATTGACAGTCTACCTACTATTCACAGCCCTAATGATTATCTAGTGAAAAACGTCCCACTCTGATTAAATAAATAGGTCAAATTATAACAGTCCTAAAACACGTACTCCAGCTCAATTACTGTATGTGATGATCAAGATGATATCAAGATGATAAAAAGTGGCCCAAATCTACTCTACCCAGAAAACTGTCCAATCTATCAACAAGATGGTTTTGAAGGCATTCATTCTTTCTTTGTTTTTTTTTTTTGTGGTGGTGTTGTTGATTGAAATCGACATGATTTAAAGGAAGGAGGCCAGTAAAGTAAAAAAAAAGAAAAGAAAAGGTCAGTTTTACGAAAGGGAAAAAAATGATCAAGCTCATGTTGTGATTTATATTTACCAGATGGGTGCTGAAGATTTCATTTTAACTTTGAACATCTTGAACGTTGTTTTCATTCAAGACGCTGGACAAAGGTTACTTTCTTTAAGTCTTTAAGTTTTATAAACAGGAAAGAATTTTGAATCCTCTTGAACATAGCCTCTTAATTATATTCGTCTCCTTATACCCCAACAATACACATTTACATAGTAAGGACTGACACATTACATCCTTAAACATTTATAGTTAACTTTACCATCTATCTCATGCGGAACTTATTGGAACATGATGATAAACGTATTGTTTTCAGCAATCACAGGTTTGATAATGACTAAAGCAGTGTGAATGATTACATGCAGTTGTACTGAAGTTAATACGGTTGTGTGTGTGTGTGTGTAAACAGACTTCCTGAAGAGGCATTTGGAGCAGTACGTGCGGACGTTGGAGGTGCCAGTGCGGATCGTGCGTATGGAGCAGCGCTCGGGTCTGATCCGCGCACGTCTGAAGGGGGCGTCGCTGTCCACCGGTCAGGTCATCACCTTCCTGGACGCTCACTGTGAGTGCACCGTGGGCTGGCTGGAGCCGCTGCTCGCTCGCATCAAGCAAGACAAGTAAGCGCTACAACTCCCACAGCGCAACGCTGTCAAAACATGTCATAGCCTCTATAACACGACAGCGTCGAACTCATGCGTCATAGCCCAATATTACAGATCTGACGACAGAGACAGGACGACATGAAGATTCTCGCTCAGCCTTTAACTAAATACAGGCGTACGCTACAGTACGCTCGGTGTAGTCCTGACTGATCAGACCTGACATCACTTCTCACATTAGATCAGCTTGAGAGTGTAAAGTCAAAGCTAAAAAAATGTTTGATTCCTTTTCTATGGAAGGTGCCTTGGATGGCCACACACACAGTTACAGTCGTATTGTACTTTTAAGGACGGTTCGGAAGGTCCCAGGTTTCAAACCCCACGACCACTAAGTTGCTACTGTTGTGCCCTCGATCAAGGCCCTTAACCCTCAACTGCTCAGATGTATAATGAGATAAAAATGTAAGTCGCTCTGGATACGGGCGTCTGCCAAATGCCATATATGTAAATGTAGTAGATGAATGAATGAACTGCTGTTCCATTGGTCTAAAATGCAAAGCCAGTGTGCTATGTAGGGTTAAAAACGTTAAAAATCCTTTTTTCCACAAAGCAATTAGTGTAAATTAGTTACTGTAGAGAGGGAGTAGATTCGTCCTTGCGTTAGAAGCTTGTAGGCCGTAAACAAAGCGACGATGTGAGTCATGAACCTGTCAGCAGGTTGGCGGAAGCTCGTGCTCTGATTAACTAGCTGTAATGAAAGATCAGAGCACAGATGGTTCAGAGGCAATTCGGAACAACTGAAAAGCAATCACTATGGAGACAGAGTGTTGTTTAAGATTAAGACGTGACGTTATCAGAGTGGTTTCCTGCTGAAAGTGTTTCTGTGTCCGGTTATACCGCTTGGGTTTGGCAGGCAGCTGCTCTCCTCTCGTTCCAGTACCACCACTGAATTATTTGGTGGTACGCGGTACCGGGCTACTTTTACCCATGATTCTAAAAAGTATTAAACTTATTTTAGGACATTTTTCTTTTTCTACTGGCAGATCATTTAGCTTCTTCCTAAAAATAAATGCTTAAAATGAGCAAAACTGAAATTAGAGTCTAGAAATAGGTTTAATAATCTTCTAAGTTGGTTCTCGGTAATCTTCTAGTATGAAAATGTCGGATGAATGTGAGTTTATTGCAGATATCTTCATGTCAGTTTTTCAGCGTGTGCATACACAGACTCATTTGTGCAAAGAACACAAAGATTTAGAGAAAGTTTTCTGCCAGTATATATAGGGCATTGGGATATACAGTACATAATCTGCTGATTATAAGTGTCTATTATTATTACACACACACACACACACACACACACACACACACACACACACACACACAATAGACAGACGGAGAGAACGCGAGTGGAGCCTCTATTCCCAGTCGGCATCAGAGAGATCGATAGCTCTTAGTTGAGTCAGCATTTATTTTTTATTCTTTTGTTCTAGTTAATTACATGTTGTTGTGTCTCCACCTCAGGGTGTGTGTGTGTGTGCGCGTGTGTGTAATACTGGTAATGCATCTCAACACCCTGTCAGGTTGTGTTTTTAGGCTCTGTATATAGTGACAGTCTATATAATCTCAATATAATTCTCTCTAGTGTTCGCTCGAGGCTGTGTGTGAAAGGTTCATTACTAAATGATTCAGATACTGAATGCACCCAAAAAAAGTGATTTATGGCTCTGGGAAGTCTTATGACGTTATGCTGAGTAATAAATAAGTACCAAATAAAACATACTATTGTTGTGGGAAACTAATCAACCACCGGATGAGAACCTGACACTAAATGGAGTTACTGGTACTACACCCGACACTACAACACCTACAACACGTCCTGAAGTGTTTTCTTGCTCTTATGTGACAGCTCAGACTTGTCCGCCTGTTTACATTTGTGAAACTCGTATGAGTAGCAAGTCGATCATCTTGTTACCGATAAAAAATTTGATATTATGATGGAATACTTCAAGAAATAGCTCTGGGTGTTGTCACAAATCGCTGAAACTGGAGACTCATTCTGTTAGAGAAAACTTCACCATATAACAAGGCGCATTGACATGGATAATATTAATTCCACAAAAAAATTAGGAATAACAGCCCAACCAGAATAAAAATGCGTTCAAGTAGGCTTTATTGTCACTTCAACCATATACAGTTAGTACACAGTGAAACGAAACAACGTTCCTCCAGGACCAAGGTGCTCCACGCAACATAAATTTACAACATGGATTAACAGAAAGACTAAACTAGCTAATCATTAATCTGAACAGTCCGTCCCGATCAGAAAGAAATTTTCAATAGGAATGAGAGTGGTGTGTAAACCGTTAATAAGTTCAGTCGTGTAAACTCTCAATTTCTAGGTAATATTTTCTCCCTGCAATTGCTTGCCGTGTGTGAGGGAAACGCAAGGTAACATGGCAGATTTCTAGGAGGAAGGTTTTGCTTCCATTCCTGATTTGTAAACTCTCAGTATGAGGAAGAGACTGCTCACATTTCATACGTAGTAAAGCATCTACACAATTGTACTGCTATATTTCAGCCAGATTAAACACTTCACAGTGGAAGGAACCACTTTGTTCATGCCATGATTAAATTTTGAGTGAATGCGATATAAACACACATCATATCGGATCAGCGTCCATGTAAACAGATAAACTGGAATCTATAAGCAGAATTGTTTAGATTGGATTAAAGAAATATTGGATCCAGGATATAAAAAAACGTGTAAATCTCCTAACCAGTCATAGTTGAGACATTAACATGGGCTCCAGTCTGTACGAGTTTCTGACTCTTTTGTGTATGTGTTTGTCCCAGACGAACGGTGGTGTGTCCCATCATTGACGTGATCAGCGACGACACGTTTGAGTACATGGCTGGCTCGGATATGACGTATGGAGGGTTTAACTGGAAACTGAACTTCCGCTGGTACCCAGTTCCTCAAAGGGAGATGGATCGCAGAAAAGGAGACCGAACTCTACCAGTCAGGTAACACACGCGCACACACACAAAAAAACATACACCTACAACCATCTATTTACACAGTGATGTGCACACACAGTGGGATAAACATGATAAGATAAAACATTGAGAATCTATAACTATAATCTATAAATATAAATAGTGGCAGGTGCATTATTACAAATCCAGTAGAACGTGAGAGCGCAAAAGAATATGAATGTAAAATGAGTCTATGTTTCGTTCATAAGGTGCCTGCGAATGGAAAGAAAGTCGATAATTAATGATGAGATGCAAATACCTGGTGATGATCTAACATAAAACCCATCTTGGCCTTATTAATCATCATTTTAAAGGTTTTTCTGATCATTACATTTATCAATAACCTTGATGAATCTTTATATTATTAAAACCTAATGAACTAGAAACAGACTTCTGCAATATACTCTATAATACCTGCTATTTGTATTAATTTATGCACAGAGTTTCCATTCCCTGGGTGATTTTCAGGATGAGTAAATTCCACTGCAGTGCAAAATTGATCAATTGGGCCAATGGTTCTCAAATAGACCTTTAAGTCCAGGTCCCAGTTTCACAATTTTTACTTTGATTTTGCAGGTTGTGATGAGCCTCAGATAGTTACAGTATATGATGTTGGGGTGACCTTTAATGATGCTATAAAGAGAGGATTCTTTTAGAGTATGAACAAAAGGCAACAGCTAAGGACCTCTAGGTTCGACATAAGTTTTATTTAATTTTTTGGCATATGCGTGATCATTTGTGGGCTTCTGCAGTCAATCTATAACCAATGGGCTATGAACACCTAAATCAGCGCTATAGCAACATCTGCACTGTGCCGTAAGACGGCGGGTCACATGATGCCAAGGTGTTTTAGGGGCCAGACTGGTATCACTGTTAAGAAATATTTTTACTGAACCTGTGCAACTGATTTACTGAATATTAATGTTACTCTAAATTAATGGAAAGTGGGATTAATGATTTTAAAGGACACCTATTATGGAAAATTTACTTTTTAATTGATTTTTAGACATCGAGTTAGGTCCCCAGTGTGCAAACAAAAAAAGCTTAAGGAAAATATGTTCCCCACTTTTTTTTCCCCATTGGTTTAAACAAGCCATTTAGATTTTTTTCCCTCGAATGTTGCCTCATATAAGTGTATGCATATAAAATACCACTCATAGCACTTTCTGGTCTCTCTGTAGGGATCTGTAGACCACTATAGTGCGCAATAGAGCTATTCATAAAAATAAAATAAAAAATTGTTATCCATGGCCTTTCCGTGCCAAGTTGTCGGCTTTTTCTTTATTTTGCCTTTAAGTGCCAGTGTATCTGGCTTTAGCACTTGGTTGCTCCGTTGTATCAAATGATGTCAGAGCAAGTCAGAATCACAGCAAGCCATGATTTTGAAACAATTCATAGTAAAAATTGTGAAAGTTGGGACCGAGCTTTAGATAAAAAAAAAAAAATAATAATAAAAAAAAAACTATTGAACCTTTTGTGTCAGCATTACTGTTTTGTAATTACAGTTATTTGTTCGGTTTTATTTTTTTAATAGAAACAACTTTTTTCAGCTATGTTTGTAATTTGTTAGATTTATTTTCGCCACTGATGTACAGATACACTACCGCTCAAAAATAATACCTCCATCGTCGTTCCTGATTTTTATTTCTTTCCACATTGTAAAAACATGCCGATGTTAATGAACAGTTAATGTTGAGGTGTATTTGCTACTCATGCTCTGTAGAGCCTTTATAACGGCTCCAACCCGAGGTGCTGCTTGTTAATTCTAAATGAACTTTAAAGTGCTATGGTGCTGTGAACTGCAGCAGAGGTAAGTTTTGGTCTCACAGTCCTGGGAAGGTCTTTATGAGAGCCAGTTTCCTCATGGTGCCTGATGGGTTTTGCAAATGTACTTGACAATACTGTTCTTGCAAGAACCGTTCCAGAACAGCTGCGTCTTAAAATAACAATTGGCTGTTGTTGTTGTTGTTGTTGTTCCATAATTATTTAATGCCGTGTGTTGTTTCATAGTATCCCTAGTATTGTTGTAGCATATAGAAAAACAAAGACAGTTGCAAGTGATCCCAAACTTTCGAGCTGTAGTGTACATCAAATGAAATAACCACCAAAGTCGTTCACTAACAGAAAGTCTTGTGCGATTATACGGGTTATATAACGCAGTGTGGTAAAGTAGTGCGGTTCAGCATTCTTGAGTCAGCTTTCGGTTTGTAGGAAGCTAGTTACACAGATGTGTGATTTTATGGTCTGTTTACAGCTTTTCCTGTTCACGCGCTCTCAGTAATGTAGATCTAAAGGCCCCGCATTCCGAGCTCTCAGTGTTCGGCGTCTGCATTACGGACTCATTAATGTGCTAATCCACATGATCCTGCCTCTTGTAAGTCGTTTGAATAGACATTACGGTACATTTAATTTCAATGGCCGCATTCTTATTTCTTCTAGAAGGATCTGAATTTGTCGTTCCAAGTTGTCAGCATTTACAGCACTATATATAGACGGCGCGCAGACTCTCAGAAATAAAGTTACAAGATTGGTACTTTTCCTTGTCGCCGGAGGTGGTATCATGGAGATGTGTCTTTAGTGTGCAGGTTTTACTCGGGAAGGTTTACCGTACGTCATACGTCCTTAATTAGCTATTATAGAGAAAAGCTTTAAAGGTACTTCAGATGTCCAAGTATGAACCTTTTAAAAGCTTTTATGGTGCCATCTCATCGACAGGGGAACGGCATCTTTATTTCTAAACTGAAGGATATCGAGTCTGTCATAAGATGAGCTGCGTCCACTAAGAACTTCAGCTTAAGTCAGAGTGGACAGTTACACATGGATATAACGTTAATACAGTATAAGATCGTCCTGTGCTTAATCCCAGACTTTATTTTACAGTATGGTCATACTGTACTTCTATTCAGTCAGCACACAGTTATGTACCTGCCTTTTGTTCCTGCTACTGACACGGGTTTAAGTCAAGAATTATCCGCACTGCGGTTATATTAAAACTTTTGTTGGCTGCATCAGCGATTTCCGTTCAAGGCTACTGTCTCCCCTGTCACTGCTGTGCAGGTCTGAATGTGTTACATCAGTAAATTTATAACTCCTATGCAAGTAAAAATGGATGCTCTAATTGTGATTTGCACAAAAGAAGAGCAGCATGCAATGAATTTATTTGATTGATTTTTTTTTTGTGGTGTGCGCATCGCACTGAAGCATTGGTCATCAAGGAGGAGAGACAGCAGTCCGTCCTCCCTCTAGTCCTCATCTCGGGCTAGGGGACTTTTAGCTGTTCGATCCCCTGAAAGCAGCCCTACAAGGATGATATTCACTTCTGACGAAGTGAGGACAGCAGTGCATTTGTGGCTTGCAGCTCAGCCTAAAGCATTTTTGAATGAGGGAATACAAAAAGCTGAGTGTTTTGAAAAGCAAGTATATAATGTCAAAAGAAATGATGTATTCATTTTTTCTAAAAGGTAATTAAAATAACCTCTACAGCCAGTGTGCGTATAATTTTTGACTCACCCTTTTGTATCAGTTCTCTCAGGCCTCTCTAGGACCTACCTTATGCTGTTTTCTTTTTTGCTGTTGTTTTTGGCGAGTGGTCTTTGCTCCTACTAATAGGAGCAAGTCTTCACGAATGACAAAGCAGCTTAACTTTTATAATCGGCGCCATGAGATATAAAAACAAGCATGGAACGACGAGAACAACAACACACACCGGTCCTCACCAGTGGAAAACAAGCGGAATGAAAGCAGAACAGGGGGGCAAACAGGAAAAAGCCGAGTGCCCGAGTAAAGAAAGGCCGAGGGAGTGATATTTACAGAGAGCACAGCATTTCGAAAATTGTTGTTGGATAACAGATGGGAAGTTAAAAGTGCAGAAGATAAGATCACGTTCTCCTGAATTATGTGTTTGTTCCTCTGAGAGAAAAACAGGCTGGGAGAAACATAACGAAGTGCTGCTTCAAAAATAAAAGATGATCTAGGGTTGATTTACATTCTAAGTGTGTGTGTGTGTGTGTGTGTGTGTGTGTGTGTGTGTGTGTGTGTGTTTTCTGTGCAGGACTCCTACCATGGCAGGTGGACTGTTCTCTATAGACAGAGATTACTTTGCGGAGATCGGGACGTACGACGCAGGCATGGACATCTGGGGAGGAGAGAACCTGGAGATCTCCTTCAGGGTCAGTTTCAGCGCTCAAAATATTAATAGACCAGACGGATTACTTTCAGTTTCAAACATTTCTATGCAGACACAGGAGACGAGTCATTATTTACTATTTACCTTCTTGGAGGAAGTCGTGCATATGAGTGCGAAAGGATTGATTCTAAAGCTGTGATTACTGGAACTACAGTACAATTCTGTATTAT
>JAAGKR010000329.1:26984-129279 GCA_011419295.1 Clarias macrocephalus | reverse complement strand
GGGGGTGTGGAATAACAGCGGGGACATCAATCAAATATTCATAGTGTCGGTGATGTTTATAGATCTATGAAAAAAAAAGATTTTGCTTTTTACAGTAAGTGCTGTGTTTGAGGAAGGCGGTGCGGAGGTGGCACCTCCAGGGTCGAAGGTTGGAGTCTCGCCTTCGGGTCTGCGTGTGCAAACACAAGTTTTCATGTTCTCCGTGTCCTTGGTGGGTTTCCTACCACAGTCCAAAAACATGCAGGGTAGGCTGATTAGCGTTTCCAAATTGTCTTTTGTGTGTGTGTGTATGCACTTCTGCCCTGTGAGGCTTTGGCACCATGTCCCCAGACCCTGTACAGGATCAGCAGTGTAGAGAATAATAATAATAATAATAATACAATTCAATTATTTCATACAGGTACCTTACAGCACAGTGAAATGATGCATTTTTTTTTTCACATTTTCCAGTTAGGAGTCTTGGGGTCAGAGTGCAGGGTGAGTCAGGATCCAGCGCCCCTGGAGCAGACAGGGTGAAGGACCTTGCTCAAAGCCTCAAACACATCACAGAAAAAAAAAAACAATTTTTCATCAATCTATAAACATCAATGAATATTTGATGGAAGTCCACACTGTTATTCTGGTTCTTGTTTGACAATCTGACCTTTCTACCCTTTGAAGGTCACATAACCAATGAGTGAGGGAGTGAGTGTGTATGTTTGTGGTAAACAGGAAGCAAGAAACTGGTGCATTTTTTAAAAATAGTTTTAATAGTGTAAAAAAAAAATCCAATTCAAAAAAGGAATACCTAAATTCTTTCTGAGGAACACAATCAGTTGCATCAGTCCAACAAAACATAAATTGCTACTATATCTTACCATTTGTTTAAAAAAAAAATACAAACTACTAAAAATCTTCCATTTGGTGTAGAATTCCTCATCAAATCATCTCCATCACTTCCTGAGTGAGCAAAATATCCTACTCTCAGCTCGATTGTAAGAGACTAATACTAGCAGGTTTACTCAATCTGTGCTACACATCCATCTACAAGAATTTAAAACTCTACCTACGCTATATATGTGTGCATAAGAGCAACAGATCTGTCTTTGGTCGTCCGCAGTTCCCCCCTCTTCATGCCCTTTGGAATTTCTTTTTTCCCCATGGGGTTTTCATTCCACTCCCATCCGCTCCTGCACTCGCTAAACCATCAGTACGCTTCACCTGTGAGTAATGACGACGACGCTGCTGCTGCTGCTACTAGCCAGGAGCAGGAGCTTTCCTAATATTAAGCAGGGTGTGAAAAAGCGTGCGTGTCAATCAAAACGAGTTCCAGGAACGAGTGCGCGGTGATGTATGGGACGAGAAGCAGACGGGAAAATGAAGAATCGAAAATCGTTAGGTATTCCGCGAGCGCGAAACGTAGTGACAAAGCCATCACTTAGAAATGTTTAGTGGAGTCTAAGGAATGAATCAGCGAGGGTACGGCTAAGGTGTGTGTGCACTCGCGTACTCCCTTATACACACATTTTCTTATTATACTGTACTTATGAGGACCTTCCACTGATACATAGTGTTACAGTGTTAATTGCACCTAATTCAGGCTATGCTCCACTTAAATAGACCGTAACACTAACCTTAACCTCAGCGACCGAAATGAAACCGCTTGGTTCTGCTCAAGTTTTTGTAAAAATAAAACAAAATCTGCTTTTCTTTGTGGGGACCGGCAAAATGTCCCCACAACGTAAAAACTGTTAGATATTCCTACCACTGCAATATAAAACTATGGCCCCACACTCACAAACACAACCATTTGTACATGAGTAGTGCTTACAGAGTTTAACATTTAAATAGTGAACAGAAAATAGCACACACACAAAGTAGCAGGGTAAATGTCACATTATATTCTATAAATAATTCATTAACGGTTTAAGTAAAAAAAAAAAAACGCTATAATAAAACCAGTGTGAACGTGAGTTTACAGTCAAGCGCTGTGTGTAAACAGTCACCCTAAAGATCTTACAGTGCTATTTGATTTTATAGATGCTTTGCTAGACGAGACAATCCTGCTAACTGCAGTCAGCGCTCAGGTGTTAGCAGCGTAAAAAAATAATATTGCACTCAGACTGTGGAAGCTTAGCATTAATCGCTGAGCGTGATAATCTGCTGCCGCGAGAGTCTGCCGATCCCCAGATCATCAGCCCTCCAGGTGCGTCTTCAGTGTCCGAGACGTCCGTACCCTGTGGGAGGAGGAGAAGGTTCCAGACTCGAGCTCGCCAGAGTACTGAGGGATGAGTAACAGCAGAGCGGACGGGGAAACCAGCTCTGACTTTTTTTTTCCTCTTTCTTTTCACTCCGTCACTCTTTTCATCAGCAGAGGAGAGTCCAGGAACGTACTGCAAGAGGTTCAAGGTCAGCAACGGTCTCCATAGCAACGTGAAACTGTTTGCACTAAGTCAGGGCTGTCAAGTTCATTTAACAATGCGTGTGTGTATATGAGAGGGAGAGAGAAGGAATATGTTCAAATACCAATTTGAATGCGAAGCACAGTTACGTTTAGTATATTAACAGTGCTGTGAAGTATTTGGCCCCTTCTGATTTTTTTATTTCATATTTATCACACTTACATAAATGATTCAGATCATCAAACAAATTTTAATACCACACGAAGATAACCCGAGTAAACACAAAATGCTATTTTTAAGTGATGATTTTATTTATTAAGGGGGAAAAAAGCAATCCAAACCTATGTGAAATTTCCTACGTGAAAACGTTAGTGTCCCTAAACTTAACCCTTGGTGGCAACGACTGCAATTACGTAAGTGTTTGCGATAACTGGAAATTAGTAGTTCACATCGTAGTGGGAATTTTGGCCCTTTCTATGCAGAATTATTTGAACTTGGGCACACTGGAGAGTTTTCAAGTATTAGAGACCTGTTTAAGGGTAGGGTTGGGATTTAACTCTGGACTTTGACTAGGCCACTGCAAAACCTTTCAGAGGTGGACTTGCTGCTGTTTTTCATTTACATTTTAGGCATTTTGCAGACGCGCTTATCCAGAGCGATTTTCATTATTTCATTATACATCCGAGCAGTTGAGGGTTCTGGGCCTTGCTTCAGATCATTGCCCAAAGCGAGTTTACATATTTTTTTGCCTACAGTTCTTTAGATGATGTTCTAGGTTCTTTTATGTGCTCCTGGACGAGTCTTCATTGTGCTCTTATTATTAGTAGTAATGTAAAGTAAAAATGAGTAAAAATAAAGAATATCAAGAACGGGGCAAATACTTTTTCTCAGCACTGTATGTCCCTGGTTTACATTTCCACCACGCTGCAGGAACAATGAGATGTGACACAACTGGAAAAAATCTCGATGCAGAGCGGAGCACTTGTCACAGTGTGCAAAACAGAGCTGGTTTAAACTTCGCAAAATGTCACCGTCTATCTGGTTTCCAAGTCGAAGTATAAAATGTTTAGCGATTTCGTGTGCAAACTCACTGTTTTAAAATCTGTCCATTGTCTTCGTGACTGCTGCCATGAACACGTCTTATTTCAAAACATTTACTTTGGTAGCTTTTTAGGTTTTTACAATTCTAAGTAGAATACAGTGCTACCTCGGCATCAAACTTGCAAATTTTCACCTTAAGAAATAAAATTACGAGCGGCGCTTAGTTCCGTTTGCGCGTACATCTGGTGGCACATATTTATGATTGCACTTGTCAGTCAAAACTTGTCTGAGTCAGAGACGGTATAAAGCCAACTGAAGCAAGTTCACATATTTTTGTGGGGGTTTTTTCTTAGGACACAGCAACATGGGTTAACAAGAATGTTATCAATCACATCAGGAAGTAGAAAACTTTCCGTTTCGTTTTTAAAGCTGATGAATCCTAAATTAAGTTTAAGTGAAATTTATATCTATTTATTTATTTCAGATTTTACTACAATCACATTTTTTATATACAAATATGTGATTATAATTTAAATTAAGTAATTTAGTAAATTTAGTAATAGTGGTAATATTTTTGAGTGGCTGGAATGGATTATCTGCATTCACAGTACATTATGGGAAAATGCAGAATACAAATCTTCACCTTAAGAACTTGCCTCTGGAACAGGTTAAATTTGTATATCGAGGCACCACTGTATTATGTAGGTACCAAGTCTGTGACGACGATGTGTGACGCAGCCCTAGATTAATATCCACTTACAGTACTACATGTAGCTCAACAAACTGCCCCCAGTAAATAAAGGGGGCATGTGCCACACTGCCCCCTTTATTTACTGGGGTTACTGCACCATATTTCTCAGGACATGTACAAGTGATATTCCAAACAACGGGAAAAAGGATTTCGGCAATGCAGTTAAAAGCAGGTATAATCCATGATCTGGTGTTTAGATGCGCATGTGTATCCAGTTAAATAAAAATTATCATTATTACACGTTTCTTTTTCTCATTATATTCCTTGATGCCTGCGTTTGCCCAATCAGTGCTCAGGATAGGAAGCTCCACCCACTCTGGAGAAGGAATTTAACAAGGCGGAACTACAGACCAGGAAACGACGAAGAGAAAAGTGTGTATGTGGCTCTAAACTGAAGCACCCTCATTTATGCTAGATGTAGAGGGGGGAAAAGTTGACTTAATTGTATGTGTGGGTGTGTGGGTAGTGTGTGTCTCTGCGTGCATACCTGCCCAGGTGCTGAGGGAAGTTACTCTGCACTGGTGTAGGTTGGCTGCTGCTCGGACTCATCAGCATGGCACTGTAGATGTTGGAAGCTACCACCAGGATGCAGAGCAGGATCGGTCCTATTATGGCCCCTTCCAAACCCAGATAGTACGCTCCACCAGCCACAGCTAGGCCAGTCAGATAAGGATGACCCCCTCTAAATATACACACACACACACACACACACGGATTAAGACTACAGGGTGCAGTCAGAGCACGTCTTTCATAATTTAGCAGCAACTGACTTCAAAGTAGATGAATCAATAAAAGCTAATAAAACTGACCCTGCTAGAAAGACGCACACGCACACGCACACACACACACACACACACACACACACACACACAAAGCTCGATTACATGAAGACCTGTCCCTGCAGGATAAGGAACATTAAAATGTCCTTGTTATTTCCTCAAGAGCTGAATGCATTACCTGCTCTGCCCTTAATTAATCTAATTAAACACTTGTGCATTAGGGAGTCAGTTAGTCCGTCGGACAAGGACACACTGCTCATCTTCACATCACACACACCCTGATATGTCCGAGTAAATGGCCGTATCGACGAAGTAGGTCGGCAGCAAGTGTGCGAGGAGCAGCAGCAGGGCTTTAACACCTTCACCTTGTGCCAGCCAGAGATCCAGAACTGCCGGCAGCGCTGCCCAGTACGTCCCCAAAAACGGGACGGCACCAAGGATGGCTGCCAGCGCTGCAAACACACACACATAGTGAGCTTAACATCTTAAATCAGGTTGTGTATATTTAGTTAAACTATGGCATTTAAAAAAAAATTAAAAATTAAGTAATATTACATAACCAGTCATCTAAAATGTCATTATCCTTCATCCAGCAGCTTCATGCATCACATCTGAGTGAATTTCTTAATATTTAAATCCTCTTAGCTCACTCTGTAAATATTTCATCTGAAGTTGCACTTTAATGTCTAAGACTATTTATTCAGCTCATTTAGTCAAAGCTGGCTCTAAAGCATGCTACCTTTTTCTTTCAATTAAATTTAAAATGAAACTGCGTAAAAAAAAAAAACGTAAACAGATATTCATGTTAACGCTCCAGAGTAAACAGATACTAGCATTACCCCAGAGTGCTGTTGAATTCTCTGTTCTGATTGGTCGGGAGGGGTTGATTAATTATACACAACAGCAGCTTGGACACTACACCAGATCCAACTCAGGTTATTATTTGTATAGTAAATCACTTACACACAGATTTGTCCAGCAGTGTAAAGATGAAAAAAAAAAAGAAACATGTAAATCCTTGAGATGGTTGAGTTTTCTGTGAGATCTTTATTTAGTGTTTATGAAAAAGAGACTCCAGCATTGAACTTTAACTCCGTTTTCTGTGAAGGGAACGTCTTCAAGGTGGAACTGATTGCGGTTTCTTTCATGAGGAAAAAAAATAAATAAAGACCAGGAAGAGACCTTGTGTATAGCTGCAGTGGTGTCACACATTAGGACCGTCGGACATCAGGAAATGTTTGTATACTTTTTCTACTTAAAGTGGAACATTTTAACAAAAGCAATATGCTTTTAATTCTTTATATTTTTTAATCTCAGTAATTTAGAAGTATAATGATAATTACTGCAGCGATCACATATGGATCAGCTGGCAATAAGTTCAACCCTTAGTTCAATAAGTTCAACCCTAACTGATGCTGTGAGATGCTTCTCATTTCTTAAACAACCAAGTCATGTGTACCATATGTCTCCCGTGGTCATGGTAAAGATGTTCCAGAAAGTTTTTGGCCTGCATCAAGCAAAGGCAACAACTAAGGAGTCTGTTGGAATTACAGGACTTATCTTCAAAACTGTCTAAAGTATTGTTAAAACCTGGAAGTATAGTAGTGAATTGTCGACCACTTGTAAAAAAGATCAAACTCATGGTGAGGTTTCATCATTTAAAAAAACAAACAAACAAACAAATCAAACAAAACCCCAGTAAAAATAACAGCTATGTTAAGTAGTGAAGAGCATTTCTACAAACACAGTATGAGGAGAGTTTACAAGATTGGGATTAAACAGCTGTGTTGCCATTAGAAAACCACCTGTTAGTGAGATTAATCAGAAAGAAAAAAAAGACAGCGTTGGTTCGGACAGCTTTTTTCCCCCCTAATAAATTAAATTATCACTCAAAAAGTGCATTCCTTACCATGTTTAAATGATGAATAAAGAAAACGTCCAAATAAAATTTCTCATTGCAAAATAATGACGTAACAAAAAGTACATTACAAATTAATTAACACAAAAACGATTGCTAACCTGTATACAGGCCTTTGTGTGAGATCTTCTGCGTTATCATTGGTTATGATAATTCGGTCTTTACTATGATTGGTTAGACATCTAGAGGATGATGGCGAAAAATTGTTGTGTTTCTAGCCAGGTTTAGCAAAATATTTGTTAGATATGAAATTTCAGTGTCGGTATAAACAGAATTTGTGTATAATTAGGAATAATAATGACAATTAATGAAGTAATAATAATTAATAACTATAGGAAAACTGTTAGCGAGCTATTGTGAGGGTTAGAAATCCCTCCTTTTGCATTATGATTGGTTACAAATCCTGTTCTGTCTCTTCTATTATTGGTTAGAAACCCAGAGCATGGAGGCGGGATTTTAGTTGTGTTTTTAAATGACCCAGAAATATCGGAGTCACTCTGGGTTTGGGGAAATCTCTGGAGCCTCTCCCAGGAAGAAGGGTACACCCTTGGACTGGGTGCAAATCCATTACAGGGTGCACACACGCGCTCAGTCACACACACTACAGGCAATTTGTCCCTGGAGGTGCACGGCGACAGTGCCAACCATGCCGCCTTATTTAAATAAATTAATTTAATTTAAACTGTTATAATGTTGAAGCTGTCTTTATTCTTGTGCATACGACAGAAATCAGATAAACCTACTGAGTGTGTATTTAATATTTAGCATGCTTTTATTGTTATTGTTATTATTACTACTACAATATATTAATCTCAAAAATAGACGACACTGTGAGCGAGTATGAGCGTGTGTGGTTGTGTGTATGTCGGGTGAGTGTTTCTTTAAATTCCACATGGAGATGTGAGGGTGGAAAGATAGGAGTAAAAGAGATAAGGATGATACAGCAGTACTCTGGCAACGCTCTCTAACATGAGCACTGGCAGATGGATCCAGGCTTCCTGAGTAAACTCTACTCGTGTGTGTGTGTGTGTGTGTGTGTGTGTGTGTGTGTGTGTGTGTGTGTGTGTGCAGATAGGCAAACAGAACACACGTATATAAATAGGTATAACTAATTTCTACATGTGCCCGTCTTACCGGAGGGAATGAAGACGATATTGATGCCAAAGATGGTGTGTGTGAGCCAGGTGTAGAGGCCATAAAATCCTGCCATCTTTAGAGATGCATCAAACACACCTCTGAGAGAGAGAGAGAGAGAGAGAGAGAGAGAGAGAGAATCAGGAAAACAGTATTTTTCACCCTAATGCTGAAATTAGCATGAAAATGGCTTCCTTGGACATGTGGGCCACTTTAGTTGAGTGCGGGCAATCACACACATGCAGACACACACGCACCAGTCACTTCCTTAACTAAACACTTGTGCACAGTGTGAATCATGCAAATTCTTTGCCTGGTTTCCTTTCGAGCATGACAAAGACTCTGCCACAGCTGCATCCTGACTGGGAAAATGTGTGTGCTAGAATTCGTACTTTAACGATGAATCTGTATCTAAGCCAATACTTAAAAAAAAAAAAAAAGGAATGAGAGGGGGAAAAAAATCTGTTTCTCCCTGGTGTGCTGTAAAAAATGACAGGTTTCTCTCGCCATCTTGTGGTTACACAGGTTACTGCATCAGGAGTGGCAAAATAAAAAAAAATTCTAAAATGGAATGTCTTACATGAAGGGAAATCAATATCAATATCATCATTTCTCCTGCACTGTCTGATCTCTTCAGTGTCCTGCGTATTTATTCTTATCGTCTCACACACTCGTGTACATTCATCGTGCACGTCATGTTTGAGTGTACTCAAAACATAGATTGACTTGACTCGCAGCCATCACTAGTGACCTGCTATTTCTGCTGGACAGGGGACAATATCGATTAAGTAATGTATCCTGATTCTGTTGTGTGGCAATTCATGTTTTTTATTCATTTTAATTCGTATATGTTTACATATATATTGAGGCGGTAAAATGTTGCAGTTGCTCTATGAACCTACAGGTGGGGCACTGTAAACAATTTACACATGGGCAGGCAGTGAATTACTTACTAAGCATGTTTAGAACTGTATCAGGATCGAATCGGGATATTTCTAAAATCATGATCCTTGTAGAATCGCAATACAAATCAAATTGGCATAATAGGTATCGTGATGTCATCGTATCATGTGATCCCTAAATAACCCATTCCTTGCTCCGCCCACATATCTGATACTTTCGGTACCATAGCAAAAAGCATGAGGACTTACAGTAGATATGCTATACCATACTGTTCAGTGCGAAAGGGAGTTATATTGCTCGTGTATGTGTATTCATGTGTATATACCTGATGGCCTCCTCCACAGACTGGCCGATAATGTTGGACGAAGGTCCAGGCTGGGACAGGGGTGTGAGGCTGATCACCCATTTAACAGGCTTGTAGTACTCACCACTGGAGCTCAGCAAGTAAAAGAGCGTCGTTAGGAAAATCACCTACACACACACACACACACACACACACACACACACACACACACACACACACACACACAGTGAATCTTTCCATGTGTAGTATTGAATGCCGTACTGAATACACAGAGGAATGTATAAATAACGAGCACCTAAGACATGTCGGTGTTCTGTGCATGCAGCATGTATGTGTAGGTGTGTGTGTGTTTGTGTTTTACCAGTGAGAGGACAAAGTTGAGCAGTGCCGTGCCGCTATGGAACAGTACAGTGAGCAGCGTCGTGGTTGTGGAGATCAGCAAACCGACATTGCGGCTCATTACAACCCATAAAGACTCCACGATCTACAAACACATACACACACACACACACAGGTTTTACCAGTGGTTACAATCTCTACAGTTAAACAAAACCATGGTGGAGTGAGGACAAAGTGACATGAGACACACCTGAGAAAAACCCTGAATAACTGCGCAGGGTCATTAAAAGTAGTTACGTAACATGAACAGATCCATCACTTGTGCTATTTTTTTTACAGAAATGCAGCATGACAAATATCTACAAAAGACCTGTTTATTTTCGATTTCTATTTTGCAGACTAAAGCAGACATACAGTACAGATGCAAAAGACAGCTGTCTTCCCGTAACTAAAAATATAAACACATATCTTATCTTACTCAAAATTGGTTAGCTCAGCACTTCCTTCCCTCAGTTATCACAAGAGTGGCGGCCAGTTATTAAGTTAAGGATGCAATTACTATCTCACACGGGGCCAGGCAGTTTCGGAAAGCTTTTTATGACCTTAATAAATGAAATTATCATTTAAAAACTGCATTCTGCATTACGCTGGTTATCTTTTTGTGTGACAAATATGAACGTTTTTGTGTAAAAAGAAAAAAAACAAACATTTTATCTGGAATGGGCAAATAAGTTTTCACACCACTGTACATGTTCATTTTCTGTTCCTTTCAAATCATTAAATGAAACGACCCCTCAAATTCGTCTCAACATCTCTCTTATCATACGACAGTTTCCCCTCTGACGGACGCGCTATCTGCCCTCTTCCTCATACGCAGTCTCACACACTCCTGTGATTGGCTCGCGTCGCTGCGAGAGACAGAAAGATGCACTTTAGTTGTTCTTGGACTAAACACAGACTGATTGTAAACGCCTGTAATAGTATTAATGCATGTTAACATAACAGTGTATTGCACCACACACACACATATTTACAATCAAATACACACCGATAGCAACGTTTCAATGTTGTCTTGCAGGAAAGAGACAACATCCTGCCAGTCCAGTATGTCTCCCAGCCAGCTGGGGTGCCTCTGTAGGTGCTGCTTGTGGCCCCGGTTGCGTCCGCTATATGTTACGTTCTACACACAGAGAAAGAGAGAAGCACTGAAAAGCAGAAAACATCTACTACTAGTACTTTTCCACTCTGTCATTTTACCCACGTTCCACTACTGTTAAAATTAAACACTAACGAGTGTATAAACGATACAGGAGCACAGACAGCGCTAGTTCTATGTGGAGGTCTATGGTACTGAGTGAGAAAGTGTGGCTGGCACACTGCTTAGGCACAGTAGTGTGTGATTTGTGACACAACCCTATATAAAGTTTCCAGACAAAAATGGACACCTGTGATGACCCAGTCTGGTTAATTAGCAGCCAAGGGGCGCTGTTTCTATCACCGCCATTATTCCTCTATATGATACCTGTATTATAAGAAACATGGCAAATTTATCAAGAACCCAAAGAACTTGAGTATGGTGTTGGGCCACATGCTGCTGATCCATCCTGTCTACTAAAAATGGAATAAGAAAATTTGTGTCTATCTGTGTCTCTGTCTGCTCATCTCTGTGTCTCACTGCCTGTGTGTTTCCATTTGTCTCCATCTCCATTAGTCTCTGTCTGTCAGTCTACAGTATCTACAGCTTCTGTATCTGCCTGCCTGTCTTCTTTTGTCTCTGTCTGCCTGACTTCTATTACCATTTGTCTACTTCTGTCGTTACATGTCTCTGTCTTCCTGTCTCCAATTCTCACTACCTGCTTGTCTGTCTCAATTAATCTGTCTGCCTAGCTGTCTCAATTTGTCTCCCTGTCTGTCTCGAATTTTCTCTTAATTCTTAACCTGTCTTAATTAGCCAATGTCTTCAATTGCCTGTCTGCCTCTGTTTGTCTCTGGATCCTTGTCAGTCTCAATTTGTCTCTGTCTGCCTCAGTGTGTCTTTGTCTGCCTCAAATTGTCTCTGTCTGCTTCAACTTGTCTCTGTCTGTCTGTGTGTCTCAATTTGTCTCTGTCTGCCTCTCCTTGTCTCTGCTGCCTGTCTGTCTCTCTTTGTCTCTGTCTGTCTCAATTTGTCTCTGCCTCCCTGTCTGTCTCAATTTGTCTCTGCCTCCCTGTCTGTCTCAATTTGTCTCTGCCTCCCTGTCTGTCTCAATTTGTCTCTGCCTGCCTCAATTTGTCTCTGCCTGCCTCAATTTGTCTCTGCCTGCCTCAATTTGTCTCTGCCTGCCTCAATTTGTCTCTGCCTGCCTGTCTGTCTCAATTTGTCTCTGCCTGCCTGTCTGTCTATATGTCTGTATCTGTCTGTTTGTCCCTGTCTCTCTGTTCTGATTACCTTAACAAACCATGAGTGGTAAAGTCGGTCCCAGAGCTCCAGAACCTGCTTCTCGATCACTGCAGTGTTGTTCACTTTTTCACCGAGCATCTTGTGGAGCTACAAAACCACGAACACACACATTTACTGCTTCTTTTTCCTTTAATTACACATTCATACACACGCTGTTCATATTAAAAATATGTTCACTGGCTTTTGTTGCATTACAATGAAATACTGTATTTAGTTCCATAATCATTCGGACAGTGACAATTTTTTAATTTTTGCCTGTGGGCAGCATCACTTTGGTGCAGTCAAAATGTGATTGGACTGTAGAGGTTCAGCATTAATTGAACGGATTTAACTAAAATATCACATTGATATTTTTGTCCATTCATTTTCACAGGCTCCAAAGTAACTGGACAGCTGATTGCTACGCAGTTTGAGCGCCTGGTGTCGCCTGTTTCTCTGTGATTTCATGAGAAATTATGGAGATAAAAGCTCTGGAGTGGATTCTAAGTGTTTGCATTTGGTAACATCTGGCATTTGTTAATGGAAATTCTCAATATGCTGCACAAAGAGATGTCGATGCAAGTGAAAGTGGCCATTATTAGGTTTAAAAGACAAAACCAGCCCTACCAGAGTGATAGAACGTTAGGAGTGACCGAATAAACAATTTGGCACATAATTAAAAAGAAGGAATGCACTGCTCAGCAACACAAAAGGCCACCTAAGGACAACTCCTTTGTTGAAGAAAAAATACTTCACAACAACAGGAAGTCAAGAAGAGTGTGGAGAAGATAGTTGTATCATTGTCAAAGCATACATTCAAGAGACACTTAAGAATACAATTACATATGGTTTACCTCAAGGTGCAAGATACTGGTAACACTTAAGAACACAAAAGCCAGATTAGACTACAAACAACAAAACGAGTAGTACAAGATTAACTTGTACCAGAATGATAAAAATAGAAGAGTTTGGAAAAGAAAAGGAAGAGCTCATGTTACAAACCATACCACATCATCTGTCAAAGCAGGCGGTGTTATGGCATGGGCATGCTTGGCTGCCAAGGAACTTGGATACTGGTGTTTATTGATGCTGTGACTGTTGATAGAAGTTGTAGTATGAATTCTGTATTCTGTATAGAGCTAAACCAATGGATTATAACATAAAACATACAGTGAAAGCAATCCAAGAGCTTCTTAAAGTGATTAAATGGAATGCTCTTAAAATGTAGTTGCCGGCCTCCGAGTGGCGCAGTGGTAAAGTGCTCGGCCCATCACTCGGAGATCGCGAGTTTGAATCCCGGGTGATGCTGTAACCTCTTCCAGCTGGAGCTCTAGAGAGAGCTGATTGGCCGAGCTCTCTCAGAGGGGAGGGATGAGAGGTACTTAGTGCTCCCACATTAATCACGGCTCTACAGCCAATCAGGAGTGTGTGTGAGCTCACGCAAGCAGAAGGAGCGGATAGCGCTTGTCCTCCGAGTGTGTTACGGAGCCCCCAACGGCGCGAAAAGATGTGGTCGGCTGGCGTCATGTGGTTCGGAGGAAACACATGTGATAGTCTTTGGCCCTCAAGGCTGAGTGGTAGTAGTAGCCTTAACGTGGGAGCCCACTAGTGACGGGGAATTGGACATGACTAAATTAGGAACAAAATCGGGAAAAAAAAAAAAAAAGTATTTGACTTATCTCAACCAAACTAAGCTGCATTTCTGCAAGGTCTGGCAAAGAAAGAAATGGAAATCAGCATGTATGACGTAAATGCCTCACATTTCAGGGAGTTATTGACTCCAATGGATTTCATCCTAATGTTTCGGGGTATGTTAAGTTTGTCCATTGTTTTTGACCCTGTGAAACTAGAGGGGCTTAATTTTTTTTAAATCGCTGCAATTTGTGAATGTTTAATACAATATTAACTGCTTTAATTTATGCTGAAAGTCTACACTTCAATTACATCTTGAATCTTTTATGTCAAATTCATTGTGGTGGTGCAACACTTGAATGCAACGCTATGGAAACTATGTCGTTGTCCCAATACTTATGGACATAACTGCGTACAATCAAAACACTCCCTTTTTTCAGTGTTTACAGCACATAAGCTGGCTAAAATGCCCCTGAACTGCTTTAAAACTCTACCTTTTGAGTTATCCACTCTCTCCCATGCTGGTACACGTTCGTGGCTGCAGAGTTAAGCGCTTTCTGAACAACGCGTGCCTCTGGAAGCCAGCTGCGAAAAACACACAGACACACACACAAGCACAAGGAAAAGTTCATAAAGGCACTGTATTGTATTACAGTGAGTGAGTGTGTGCTTGTTGTCATGTGACTTACTTGGCCCACTCAGGGTGGTTAGCGAGCGTCTCGTTGATCAGGTTGCTGGTGACCTCTACGATATGAGCGCTCTCGTGATGCACCTAAAAAAAGAATCGCAACCAACTATTTAAAGACTGAATCAAACACAGAGAACACGTTTTGTGGACGTGTGTGGATTCCGCATGCTGTATACCATCGCAGTGAGCAAGAGGGCCATGAGGAGTGTCCCTGTGACCAGGAGAAAGATGATGAAGATACTGATTAGTTTGTCCAGAGACTTCTCCAACCATACGATCATCTGGAGGGGAAACAAGGAAGAGATGGAGACGTATATAGATTAGCTTTTATGAGGCGTAGACGTTAAAAACATCAAGTGTGTCTGAGCAAAGAGAAACCTGCTTCCACTTTCCTAAAAGTCAACCCTGAGGAACCACCTGGCCAAGCAGCAGCCATCATGAGTCTGTACAATAACGGACTAGACAATATTTAAAAACAGTGGTAATGTGTTT
Organism: Clarias macrocephalus; assembly: GCA_011419295.1. Taxonomy (NCBI): domain Eukaryota; kingdom Metazoa; phylum Chordata; class Actinopteri; order Siluriformes; family Clariidae; genus Clarias; species Clarias macrocephalus. The sequence continues at coordinate 114,498 of JAAGKR010000329.1, read as the reverse complement.
TTGTAGCTTACATGCTTGTTATCGAGGTGACAAGTTCGGCACACTCTTAGAAAAAAAAGGGTTTGTTCATAAAAGATTATATGTAGATAAGGCAACCCTTAAGGGTCCTAGAGCTAAGCTTTGGGGAACATTTAGTTCCTGATCACTCAACATGCATTATGAGATTTTGCTTTTTTTTTGCTCAGCACGGTTGTAAAGAGTGGCTATTAGAGTCACTGTAGCCTTTCTGTCAACTCGAACCCGTCCTTTACGCCTGCAGAAATGCTGCTCACGGGATGTTTTTAGTTTTTCACACCATTCTATACCTGTTGTTCATGAAGGTCCACAGATAGCAGGGTTTTCTGAAACAATCAAACCAGAACGTCTGGTTTCGACAACCACGCCAAGGTCAAAGTCACTAACAGATTGCAAATAAAACCCGTTAATCATCCAAACAACACTTTCGGAATGCATTTTTTTTTCTAAGAGTGTACATTCGAGCTGTTCATGACAGTGTTGCAGAGCCAGCAGGTTTAATAACCCCTTACACCAAGCTCTGCTGAACAGGAAGTGGTCGATGACTACAGATAAGTGTTACAGAAGTCTACTTTTACAGCAGACCAGGTTTCTCTGTGCACCCCTCTGTGTAACTAAAAGGTCCCTTCTGAAGCAGTCTAATCCTGTTCCCATGTCTGGTTCAGTCGTCTGACTAATTAGTCCTCATCACAGCTTAACGCTGGTTTAGTAGCTGTTAGTGACACTTGCGTATTCCGGGTGATGAGCGTTACGCGAGAATTTTCAGGCCGTAGATTGAAATGTGAGTAAAATGCTAGCATTTGATGACAAATGAGTCAAAGCCACATGCTGAGACCTTCAAGTGACCTTCAGTACCATCTGTTCCTTTCACTGGGGAGAATGTGTTCTATATCTGACACTGCACTTTGAGGAATGTCATGTCATGGGTCTCTCATAGTGTTCACAAGAGCTCAAGACTGATTTGGTCTCAGGCAGGACATTCTTTTTGTGTTCTTACTTAAGATTATTGAAAATAGCATTAGGGCCGAAATATGTGATGCAAAAGTTTAACAAATGTGGCCAGAAAATTGGCGATATGTAAAAGAATACTATTTGCACTAATGTTCATTTCATTTGGCAAAACTGATTCAAAAGGAACATTACTGTGCCTGACTCCATATTGACTCTAAAACTTGCATCACGTTTTATCGGATAATAATAATCATTACCCGTATGTGTGAGTTTATTAAGGTTGTAATTGAATTAAGGTCATGCTTTCTCAGTTTCAAATGATTTCATTAGTTGGACCATTGGACTTGGATGGCATTGACCAAATGTATTCATTCTGTTAAAACCCCATGACACAGCTCAACTTCTCTGTCCTCAAGTGTCACATTACAAAATAGCAAGCGCCAACTCCCAGGGGTAAATCCTTCCCACCCGGGAATCACTCCAAACCAAATTCACCCCGCCCCTGTCTGTCTGATTCAAGCATGTGCCGATTAGAGCTTTTCACCATTCCACAATAAGTGTCTAACCGTTTATGAGTCTTTATTATTATTAGCCGAAAGTGTTTAATTGCGAACCTATTTTGTTGAGCAAAAAAAGAATTTAAGATGAAAATCAGATTAGTGGAAACAAACATGTATATGAACATTTGGCTTTCTAATTATCTTGTAATTTTTCTCAACAACTTCAACCACAAGGCAACTCTGCGAGTAATATAATGAGATTGCACTGTATTATATTATTTGCTTGGTTTCCACAAGATCATTTGTCGATATTTGCGCGGCAAGTAAAAAGCACTGAGATGTGTGTAGTGCAGCAGGCAGTTAGATACCACTGGATACAAGTAATTAAACACCAGCCCAGCCATGAAATCTGCTTATGTCCACAACTGCAAAGATATGTTTATACAGTGGTCAACTCTTGGATTGATGATTAAAGATATTATAACTTTTAAACCTTTTACCAATAAGGTATTTTTAAAGCATGGTGGTGGTAGTTGCTATACTGCGGACTAATAACGTGTTTTGAACACTGCAGTAACTAACCTTGTTATCGGCACATGTCAAATCTAAGATTTCCCTCCATGCCTCTCACACACACTGAAGCCAACCAAGCCCACACACATGCCTTCATCTGTGGAAAAAACCTGAAGCCTCACAGGTTCTGTTTCTTCACTGAGATGTTGCCAAATATTCACTTTCTAACTTGTCAGGAAAAAGCTTTCGGCTTCTTCCACAGAATAAAAGCAGTACACACACAAAAACGTAAGCGAAAAACTGTAAGCCTGCGAGCGTAGCTGAGAATATGAAGATGGAGGGATGACGGTGGATGGAGGGGAAAAAAGCGTCAGTCCAAGCTTCTACTAGGTGTGCACACTTTCACGCTTTTGCTTTTCCTTTCTGTTTTTTTTTTTTCTGTGTCTCTCTCCGACTCTTGCTAGCGCAAACCATTTACCTGCTTGTTAAGCCAATGCCAGAGCTTTGAGGAGGGAGACAGAGAGACAAAGTGTTATTAGAAACAACCAATAAGAGTGCAGGAAAGCAGCAGACATCAACATGTTGTGTTTTCTTTTTTTTTTTTTTTCAGGCAACAAGAGAACAGGACAGGATTGGACGAAGGAAACATCAGGAAACGTACGACTTGCATAGTTATGAAGGTACGGCATAGAATTAAATAGAACTACTCCCATTCAAAACTGGGCGTTCAAGTCAAGCCGGGTCATGTGATGAAATTTCTTGTGAATGAGGGCGTAAAACCAATTATAGAAGACTTCAAACACAGCACAGTGAAGAGACTCTTAGCTGCCATAACGCATTAGAACAGTGAAAATGTTTTTAAAAGCCGTATGTGAGTGAATGACGATCCTGACCGAGGTGGCTCGGAGCCCACTGCAGGGCTAAAAAAATGGACTGGTTTGATCACCAAACGCGTTCTGTTTTTGCACGACAATTCATCCCCCCATACTGGAACATTACAATAACTTGGCTGGCTTTCACATAAGGGGGCCATTAAAGGAGTTCCTGGGAGGCCAGCGTTTCAGGCATGAAGCCCCAGCACAATCAAAAGTCCCAGTTTGACTTGAAAACCCTTCATACGAAATCCAACACATCGGATTTTAAATAGATGTGCTAACATTTATGTAGAATTTGTCAAACACATTAAGCATTTGTTAATTAAAAAATAAATAAATAGATTTTGAGGTGATCAATGATGGCATCATCCTCTTAATGAGCTCATTTGTGCTGAGCTCATTTGTGCTGTTATTTGCTGTTAGCCTGGATAAATACTTTTGAATACAAAATACTTACATATAGCAAAATTTTATATTTTTGGTCAAATCATGCACCCTATTCGTTGGTTAATAAGGACAATGTAATCTGTGGCAAAATGCTGTTGTATGAGGGAAATAAAGCAGAATATTAACACAACAGGCACCATCTCCAGTGCATTACAGTATATCCACACCATGACTGGTTGAGGGTTTCATACAAAGTTTCTTCAGGTAACTGTACTTATGGTGCTTTGGAAAGTGGATCCGCTAGAGGCGTTACCTTGGTATCGACCCGCAGTAGAAACTGTGCGAGTCCTTTGATCGGTCCAGGCAGCAGAGCATCCTGTCTGTCTCTGATAAACCTCTCCAGCACCACCCACCACGCTGCCAGTGTCCGCTCAGTGAACTTCTTCACCCCGAAATGCACCACCAACCTCTTAATTACCCACACTGTTAAAGCAAAACACACACACACACACACACACACACACACACACACACACACACACACACACACACACACACACACATATATATAGAACTATAGCAAAGCATACAGTATACATTCTCTTTCTACTGAAGTATAAACATAAATACACACCAGCAAAGGGGATGGGTAACAGCTGTAGGATCCAGAGGTTGAGCCAGATCTGTACCAGCACGATGGCCCACACCAGCATCACAAAATAGATATCGCTGGCTTTCTCCTTGTGCGTGAGACCCTGGAAATCCGGGCGGGGACGCAACAGCGGCGGCGGGGTGAAAACCTCGCTCGTTTTAAAGTCGTCTGAATTTATGTACAAAGACACACCGTCACACAACATTCAAAAACAACCATATTCTACAGGATAAACTGTTTAACACTTGCTGTGGGAATACTGGATAATGACACTGATCTTCCAGTAGACTGAGAGTGTGTAAAATGATGATAAGAAATATCAACCAAAGCTCAAACACCCCATACAGATATATAAAATCAATTATAATTTATAATTTAGAAATTTTATTGTTGATTGTTTAACCAAATATTTGGCAACCACACAAGATGTCTTTGTTATCCATCCATCACAGCGGAAAAAAATGTTTAAAGCTCCCATATTTTACTATTGTATTTTTTATGTAGTCTTAAGAAATAGTTCTCCAGGCTTCCTCAATGATCTTTTTGGCTCTCATTGTCAGTCCAGTCCCTGTACCTGACCAGCTTCAAAGGACTATAGTTGTTAATTAAGCCATACAGTCACCTATGAATCATTCAAGCATAAAAACATCTAACTTAAGGCATGAACCAGTGAGAAACAGATGATGACGGATGATCAGGTCGGTTAGTGATTAGTATACTGCTGATGCCGAATGCTGAGTGGTCGGAAAAGACGAGAGGGGAAATGAGGTTGCTGCCGAGTTTGTTACATAAACAACTAATTTTTAAATTGTATCTTTAGGGACTTTGTGACCTGTTACAGTAAAACATTGGTTTCCATTTCTTTAATTGAATCTACAGTACTGTGCAATAGTCTTAGGCACCGTATTATCTTTAGTCGAAATTTTGTTATATATGTTTATCATGTCTGTATTATTATGTACAAAACATTCACTAATCTCCAAACCTACCTTAAAAGTGAATAAATAAATAAATAACATTACAAAAAATATTTGCATGAAGGTAAAAAAAAAGCAACATATTAAAAGACAGATCAGGTCTCAGATGAAAACAAATCCTTGTAATGTAGCCTCCTGGGTTTTACATTGAAACAGAAAAGAGCAAGTGTGAAAAAGTTAACAGAATAACACATATTCTCCAGCACGCTCAGTAAAACCTAACAACTGTTTTTCTTATTAAACTGCACAAATCTGTATCTAACACTACTGATTATAGTCAGGGAGAGTTTTCACGCCAAATATTAACTGTGTTTATTTATATTTATTATTTATTTTATTTTATTATTTAATATGAAGACATAAAGGATGGCTCAAGACTTTTGTACCGTACTGTAGGTCTTAGAATTCCTCCAATGTACGTCTGTTGATGCTTCAGCTGAAATACTCCTCAGACACTGCATCTATTTTGTTATACCTCAAACTTTTATTTCACTCCTCTTTCAAAGGCATGTTTTTGCTGTCTATGTAAATGTGCTGCTGCTGAGCTGAGCAACGAGCCAGGAGGAAGGTGCTTATTTACATGAGGTCACATTAGGGGGAAAACCTAACTAGCTTGTTTAAACACTGGTCAACACAAAAATGAAAAAAAGGGGGAAAAAAGTCATTATTTTCTTTTATTTTCACTTTTTTGTTACACCATGTAGACCTATCTGAATGGCTAAAAATGACTTTAAATGACTTAAAATTTTGCATTATAGGTTCCCTGTAAATGAAATTACATTGTTTTTGACCTGAAATTATAATATTTATATAAAATATAATTTAACACCCTATACACCTGTAAGAAAATAAAATGAAGTATTATCAGAGTCAATATAAAAGAAAATCCGAAAAGGTCAAAAGAGAGGGGTTTTAATGTGTATGCCTCCTTTACCTTTAGAAGGTGTTTTAGCATCATTTTCTTGATCTTTCTCAGTCACAGGCCGGTGGTTACTGCAGGTAATGGCCATGTAGATAGTGCTAGCAGCAAAGGAGAGCACCTGTCCTGGCAGTTCTCCTAGAAATGAAGAAGTCATCACATGTTTTTACCTCACTCCTGTCTCACACTCTAGTCTGCACTAGGTCTTGTATACAGCGTCTGGTTTGTCTGCTGCATCGTGAACTTGAAGGGAAAAGTTTCAGATTTGTACAATCATGACAACAAAGATTTCTGTATATTTCTTCTCTTCCTCACCTTTTCCCGGTACCGGCGCTTTCTCCTGAGAGCCCACGATGAGCAGAATGACCATCAACACAAACATGGGTACACGCCAGGCTCCTGTCAGAGACACTGCGACAAGAAAACAAAATGTAAGGATTAGACCATTATACACACAACTGCAGGAAATGAAGGTGCATATCTGAGTCTGATTGTCCAAAAGGAGGGGGGTATACGGTTGATGTACTGAAATTTTACACAAGTCAGCCTTTATTTAGCATTTATGGAAGGAGCCCATTTCAGGACAGACAGCTTTGAAGATAGGATGTTGATGGAACGACTGCTGTTAGCTGCTGTTACAAAAGTGATAACTCACTACCTAGTTTCATGAAAGTTCCTCATCATTAGCTATCATAAGCACGATGGCTTAGTGCTTGGCATGGTCACCTTGCACCTCAAGGGTCAGGGTTTGATTCCCGACCAGGTTCGATTACCACCTCTTTGTGCATGGAGTTTGCATGTTCTCCCCGCGCTTAGTGGGTTTCCTCTGGGTACCCCGGTTTTCTGGCAAATTAGGCTAATAGGCATTCCCAGACTGCCCATAGTGTGTGTGTGTGTGTGTGTGTGTGTGTGTGTGTGTGTGTGTGTGTGTGTGTGTGTGTGTGTGTGAGTGTGTGTGTGTGTGTGTGTGTGTGTGAGTGTGTGTGTGGGTGTGTGTGTGGGTGTGTGTGTGTGTGTGTGTGTGTGTGTGTGAGTGAGTGAGTGAGTGTGCCCTGCGATGGATTGGCATCCTGTCCAGGGAAGACCCTGCCTCAAGCCCCAAGTCTCCTGGAATAGGCTCCTGGCCAACCGCAAACTTGTATACAGGGAGAGTGAGTGATGAGTGAGTGAGTGAAAGCTATAAACAGATAAACATAATGTGTGGTTCCTAGGAGCTGGTTCCAAAAGTGAGTCAATTCCTATAGAGCCCCCATGTTAAAATAGGCAACTTTTACAACGGTAACACTGGTACCAAGGAAAAAAACACACACACACACACACACTTTCAGTTTCCACTTTTGGGAAATTTCATTTATGACAACTGTATGGTGGTGTCAAACAGCTAGCTGTCTGCTATGCATCACTTCAAATGCAATCAAATGCAGAGTAATGTTAGCATATAATTGAACATTAGCCACCTTAGCATTTTAGCTTATTGCTGCCAAGCTAGCTAGCTTGTGGTAACTAAGGTAAGTAGGCATGTTCTACCCACAGCTAGGTTCCATTCATTCTACCAATTTGCCCATTTATGGATTATCATATCAGGGGTTTAGGCAGAGTAAGCTTGTGTCAAGATGGTGACAACCAACGCTCCAAAAGCTGAGCTTCCAAACTGCTCTTCAGAAAACCAATGCGTCACGGAGGCTTAACCAGTTCCTCTTTTTTTTTTTTTTGTATAGTTTTTTTTATTATTCTGCTTTCTGCTTGGCTACAGGCCACATGGCACCACCAAGTAGTTCATTAATTCCCTACAACATCACTTTATATACATTTTATGTAGACTGTATAATGTATAAACTGTAGAATGTCTATAGACAAAGGTGCAGATTAAAGAAAAGACATTAAAATACACAGTTGTAAATAGTAAATATGATAAATTTTGCACAATTCTGTGAGCCTAGGACATGTTAGCTTTGTGAGCTTGGTAAAGTACCCAGGCAGTAGAGCACCCGGGGGTTTTTATTCAGCACAAAAAATAAAGATCACAGTCGCAATTGCGTCACTCTAGTCAACTGGGGTGTTCTTTTGCAACGTTTCTAGAGCTAGTGCTTCCTGCTTAAATACAGTCCTGTATCCAAATACAGTCAAATATAATGGACTGCAAAATAAATGCGTGTAATCTTAATCAGAAAGGGGACTCAGGTACGTAATGTGTGTGTGAGAGAAAGTGAGAGAGAGAGAGGTTAAGCAGTAGAAGTGGTTGGTTACCAGACAGCAGCTGTGAGTAAAGAATAACCACAGTGTTGAATTTGGGCGTATTAATGAGATGATCACTGATGGCACAAACACTAGTGTTTCTGTATGAAAGGCCATTTTGTCAGGTCTAGCATGTCAGTTCAGAAAATAAGCAGTTCTCTTTAATCAGGAACTGAATACACTAAAAACAGTCAGGGCTATTATGTGGTTATGAAACTTCCCTATAAACAGAATAAACTAAACAGGAAATAAAAGCTGGATATTGGGTAGGTGTGGGTTTACATTTCTAAAACTCTTGTAACTTCACGATGTTCTTTGGTTTTCGGCACACACATGCCCTTCAGCTTATTCTTAATGCAAATCTGCCTTAACTAATTTGAACATTCTTGTATCGCCTTGCTTCTATGCCGAATTGTGCCAGACTTACCCAGGTAGAATATAAGAACCGTCCAAATGGGCACAGACATGGTGCGCAGGTAACCCTCCATACCCGGTGTCCACTTAAACACCACAGCCAGGACATATCCCACCACTAACGTTCCAACCTGGAAAAGACAGACAGAGCAAGAAGCTCTCAGTTCATGATCTGATACACACAGACATTTCAAGGTCACCTGATACTAAACTGATTTTTAAAAAATTGTGTCTATATAGAACATTAACACTGTCATGAAAAGAAAATATATACAATATCTTTTTTTCACATAATTGTGCAAAGGTCTTGAAATGCCTCTATTTAAATGTCAATTTCTTGACTCTGAAAAAGTATTCAGAATTTGTTCATGGATTTACCTTATCTTATCTACAGATCAATTAAAACTAAGAGTTTTATTAAACACATTCTATTCTATTGAAATGTGTGAAACTGCATCATCTTAGGCCTAATGCTGGTTAGACTTAGCAGCATGCCATCACAAGTTCAACATGAACTTGCCTGATAACTTCACATTTTTATAAAGACGACCCACAAGATCTGTAAGATACGAGATGTTATGTGAAGACTTCTAATCGCCAGATCACGGAGAGCAAAGTATTACACACGCTTAAAGACAAGGTGTTGACTCTATGTTTCATTGTGTTTTATGTTGTGTTTCCTTCAACTATCAAACAAAGTAAACAGGAAAGTTTACGTTTCAGAAAGCAAAAAACATAGATCTTACATAGATCAAAAGAATGTTTCACTTCTTTTATTTCTCTGATTGAAATCATCCCGATTAGAAATTCCAACTGAATTGATAATGTGGACGCTGATCCAATAAGATAAATAAGTGCATTTACAGTACAGTACATGCTCGGGAAACTTTCATCAGGAGGAAAGATTTTTGACCTGCGCAAAGTGTGAGCGTTTATTCTGCCAGAAATATACAAACGGAACACAAAAGAAGGTTAGATTAGGCTTCGCAGCTTTTCTGATAAATCCCACTTTCTAGGGATTGGAATCACCAGGGACCACCAGTGTGTTGTCATGATACCTAGGTGGCAATCTGTATTGTGATTCTGTAATTGTCTAAATGATTTTAAAAATATCCCAATTCAATATATATATTTTTTCATTTTGTGACAATTCTGAAAAATGGTTAAATGCTTTATTATGTGTGAAATGGCAAGCCAGCGAGTGCCCCTTTATAAGACAGAGACCCAGTGAATTAAAGTAAAGACAGGTGGGAGAGAGTTGCTCTCACCAACAGTAGTTTCCTGATCAAATTTCCCTCACTTACTGAATTGGCACACCATATTTATTCCTAGAAAAGAGAAACTATCATATCACATGGCTAATATTTACCTAGAGAATGGACCTTGTCGCTTCATGAATTTACGATCTAGGCTAAAGAGGAATCAGTCCCAGTGAATCTTCTTCATAACTCACTGTGTGTTGTTCTTACAACCATTACTGGTGCAACTGCTCTTGATTTGACTTAACTACAAAAAAAGATACATGACTGAATGTAAATGCCAACAGTTGAAGCTCACACTGATGTTTCTGTAGCATTTCACTACAATTTGTTTAGCAGAAGACCACAGGTCAGGTTCTGCTTCTTTCAACCAGGAACAGTAATTTAAGCCGACAGAAGCTGGAAAAAAACTGGATGGGTCCAGAAACCAGGCCACAATCACTGAGGTCACACACTTTCCCAGTTGTCATGCTTAAATATTACAATCTTCAATTAAATTCGGTTTTATTTGTATAGAACTTGGTCATTGTCGCAAAGCAACTTTACAGCATCAAAAATAAATTAGGGAAATTAGTGTGAAATGTGTAAGAGGTTTTCCATGTTAGTTTTTCTTGGGTTTGTCTCTTCTCCAGATCGAACGTTACCAAACACGGATGTAGCGACTTTCCTCATTCTCATGCTTGATTGTATTTGCCTAATATGAAACATATCTTTAAATACAGAATTCGCAGATGTGGTCCAGTGAAGAGGTTTAAGCCTCATCAGAGGCCTGAGTGTGAGCAGATACTGATCTATTTTTGATATCTCAGCAGACAGAACAGTGAGAAAAAATAAATAAATTGCAGGTCTGCCTAGTTGATGATAGAAGTCAGACAAGAATCCCTACAGTAACTCGGTTAACCATTCTTTACATATGTGCTGAGCAGAAAAGCCGTTCAGAATTCTACACATTAAACCTGGATGTGCCAAGTATACTAGGTAAAGGCTGATCACACTCTTTTTCCATAGTCACGTTTAAATACAAAGTTATTCTGTGTCTTCACCTCATGATCGGAGAACTACATGGATGAGTGTGTTTCTAATAAAGTGCTCAGTGTCAAAGAAAAGTTTGATAAGGTAGGAGAGAAACCCGGCATGAGGGGTGTGTCACTCTCTACATTCCCTTGTGTGGCAGGGGTATCTCAGTGGTTAAGGGTTACTGATTGGGGGGTCCCAGGTGCCACTGTTGGACCCTTGAGTAAGGCCCTTAACCCTCAGCTGTACTGTATAATCAGATAAAATCTAAGTTGCTCTGGATCTGCCAAATATGTGTTTTTCCTTCTCACTCATTCACACAAACCACTCACCCACAAAGCACTGAAGCAGTCGAGCACGTGGCATATGACGTCACACAGGTGCTGGAGCACCGCCTGCATACCGATGGCGCTCCAGGACAGGTAGAGGAAGTAGAGGAGCGGCGCCCCGGCCCCAATCAGCAGGAGCATCTTGAGGCGCTGGAGCAGCAGGGCGCCCAGGGTCTCCACCCCGTGGTTGACACAGCGCACCGGGACGAGCAGTGTCCCCAGCACGATGGGCGTGCCGCTGGCCCGAAGCCCGCTCAGCCACGAGCGGCCCACCCGCGCCAGGGAGTGTTTGAAGGGGTGCAGGAAGGTCCCGCACAGCACGGCCCAGAGCAGCGGCCGCAGGAACGCCTCGAGGATGAAGTAGACCAGCACCGCCGCGCCGCAGCAAATCGCCACGAAAATCATGGCGCCCGTGTTGTAAAAGGCCTGCTTGATGTTCTTGTCAAACTTCAGAGAGGGCTGCTGCCCCAGCAGGTGGCCGACCACACCGCCTGCGGGCTGCGCAGACTCCCCGAACCACACCCGGGGACCGCGAGGTACACGAGCCCCGGGAGTCACCGGATCCCCGTCCAGATCCGGAGCCTCCGCCTCGGCCATGTTCACTGCCCTGCTCTGCTCTGCTCCGCTCCGCTCTGAAACACACTCTCACTCACTCACTCCTGCACTGTTCCTGCACTGTAAACACACAGAGGGAACTGCGGACGTTGGGAAAAAAAAATTGTGACGTAATCTGTCGCGAGCGCAATGGGTAATGTAGTGCAGGGTGCGCGTGACTCTAACCGACCGGAGTCGACTCTGAATCGACTCTTTTGAAGGAACACTGACTCGCATGCAGAAATCTGCTTTAAGATGTATTCGGCTTAGACTTTACTTAAAAGCATCACATTAATGTAAAACCTTTTAACGATTGAAAATGTTAAACTATTTTAACTTTTATTTAGTTAAAACAATTTGTCGGTATTACGAATGCCCCAAAATAAACAAGTTAAAATGAAAAAAATAAAAAAAGCTCTAGTCATGTGATAAAATACACCTCCAAACTCGATACCTAGGGGTCGATGGTCTTTGTGTGTGTGTGTGTGTGTGTGTGTGTGTGTGTGTGTGGAGTTTGCATGTTCTCCCAATGCACTCCAATTTCTTCCGACAGTCCAAAGACACACACCCTGCCCTGTGGATTAGCACCATGTCCAGGGTGTAACTCTCCTTGTGCCCAAAGTATCCTGGGATATGCTCCAGGCCCCCGCGACCCTGTATAGAATCTCTGAGGCGTATTTTATCACATGACTAGAGCTCTGTAATATTTAAGGAGGAAACATGCCACCACATCTCCACCAAGTTGAAGCCACATGTGAGATGTAACAAGCATTTTTTTAAAATTAAAAACAGACCGTTATCAGAATAACTTCAGTGTTATTTCCTGTTTGAAACAGGATGACATGAAGTTAAATCCAGCAGTAAAAATCTAATAACAGCAGGCCTACATGCTCTGATGATGTAGTTAATGTTTCTAATGAGGTAGACTGTGGAGCCTCTGGAGTCATCATAGAGAGAAATAAATACATATCGAGGGCATGTTGAACATGTTGAAGCTTTCAGGCTGTGAAATCTTCGCAGCACAAACTGTAGCTCACTCTGTGTACTGCAATTTACAGCATTTGTAATGCCTGAGAGAGTAGGAGATGTGAGAGAGAAGAGATACGAACACTGGCACAGACTCACAAACAAAACGGGTTATGTAACACAACACGAGAGATTTTTATATCAATATATAATTATGATCTGGTAATCGAACAAAGAGATATTATTACCTCATCGTATGACATAAAGGTTGATAATGTTTCTGCCTATTGTTACATTACACAGGCTTTCCAAAACAAATGTAACAAAGGGAAGACATTATCAACCTTTATGTCATATGATGAGGTGATTACCAGATCATCATTAGGTGGAGGAAAGCGGTTGGAGCTGCAGGTAACCTCTAGTATTAATATAAACAGCATTGTCTTATCTGATACCTTGTTTCAGAATGTATCAAAATACCTTACAACACCCAGTCAACACTTTTGAGTCAAGTGGAGTTCACAGAGGACAACAGTTTGAAAGATGGTGATCATGTGAATTTTCCACATTATGCATAAATCTTGATAAATAAATTTTTGGCAGTGCTTTCGGTTTTATACGGTGCCTAATGTCATGCATGTTGAGAAACAACATCTTAACTTTTTTTGTGCATTTTGTTTTCATTTCTATTTCATCCCCAAAAAACATTTAACAGGAGTGTTCAAGTCAAACTGGGACTTTTGATTGTCCTGATTACTAGAACACAATTATGAGATTAAAAGCTACATTTATATCTCTATCACACTCTCTCCCCATTGTCATGCTTAAATACAAAGTTATTCTTTGTCTTCACCTCATGATCGGAGAACTACATGGATGAATGTGTTTCTAATAAAGTGCTCAGTGTCAAAGAAAAGTTTGATAAGGTAGGAGAGATCGACAAAACTCGGCATGAGGGGTGTGTCACTCTCTACATCCCCTTGTGTGGCAGGGGTATCTCAGTGGTTAAGATGTCGGATTACTGATTGGGGGGTCCCAGATGCCACTGTTGTACCCTTGAGTAAGGCCCTTAACCCTTAGCTGTACTGTATAATCAGATAAAATCTAAGTCGCTCTGGATCTGCCAAATATGTGTTTTTCCTTCTCACTCATTCACACAAACCACTCACCCACAAGGCACTGAAGCAGTCGAGCACGTGGCATATGACGTCACACAGGTGCTGGAGCACCGCCTGCATACCGATGGCGCTCCAGGACAGGTAGAGGAAGTAGAGGAGCGGCGCCCCGGCCCCAATCAGCAGGAGCATCTTGAGGCGCTGGAGCAGCAGGGCGCCCAGGGTCTCCACCCCGTGGTTGACACAGCGCACTGGGACGAGCAGTGTCCCCAGCACGATGGGCGTGCCGCTGGCCCGAAGCCCGCTCAGCCACGAGCGGCCCACCCGCGCCAGGGAGTGCTTGAAGGGGTGCAGGAAGGTCCCGCACAGCACGGTCATTGCATTGTCTACATTTATATCTCTGTATAATCCCCTGCTACTGTGCATTAATGCACTTATCCCTTGTTTCACTAGTGATTGGATACCATCAAGGTAGAAAAGATTCTGAGTACACCAGAACCATGATCATATTAACTGCTTACTGTCTCAAATGTTGGCTTTCCAGGAACTCCTTTAATGGCCCAAGCATGTGGAAATGACTTGGAATGAGGTCAGGACTTTACAAGGGATATGTCAATAACTCCTAGCCGAGTTCCTGTAATGTGCAAGTAGCATTTGTGAATGATTGTGTCTACAGTTCCTACAGACAGATGGAACAGATGTGCAAGTTAGCAACAAGTATTCAGTCGATTTTCAAGAACAAATGATGATCAGACGTTCTACACGCTGAATATTCACGGAAACGGCTGCAGTGGGCTCTGAGTCCCGGGATCATCATTCACAGACGTACATCCTTCTTTAAAACATTTGCACCATTCAAATGTTTTACTGTGACTAAAAGTCTCAGCATCGTACTGTGCTTGAAGTCTTCTGTACATGTCAATTGATTTTGTGCCTTCATTTACCAGACATTTCATCACAAGTCCAGGTTTGACTTGGGTGCCATTCATACATACAGTATGTGAATCTCTTGTATAGATGAAAATTTTAGAGGGTCAAAAAAAAAAAGGTAAGCCAAATACATTGTTAATGAAGCCCACAGTGTGTGCAGCAGGTAGACTTTGCAGATGTAACTACATTCCCTTAATTAAGCTAAAGGCAAAATTCATGTTTTTTTTAAATTATAAATTACAGTAAAAGTTCATTACACATTTCAGTATATTTACCCCTGCCCAAGTCAGGTGAAGAACATTTACTGTTTTTCTGTTTGTTTTTTTAAGCAACACGGTCAAAAATCACACCTACATGCATCACTTGAATTCTCAATTCTGATTTATTTAAAGATGTTGAATACATTTCTATAAAAGCAGATCTGATACTCATGCTGGCTGTAATGACAAATCACAGGTTGATATTAATGCACTGGTTTTAATATGTTATTGTTTCTAAAGTAATGTCTAATTCAAAACAAGTTACATGATGGATAGGTCGCATATTATTTAACAATTAGGACAAAATCCTTGAGATCATACCGCTTAAAGAGGTACACGCAGACGGGTCTTTAGTGTCAGTCTTTCGTTAAAAAAAACAAACAAAAAAAAACAAGGGTAAATTTTTCCACAAAGGAGAAGATTTCACAAAGCAGAGTTTTGTGGTTTTCATCTTTTGTTCCTTTTATTTATTTTCAAAAGAGAGTGAAAAGAAAGGCATGTGAGGAAATGATGTTTATAGCTGTTATAATCCCAGTAATAAACATAACTAATATTAAACTCGTTCTGTAATACTAAATGTACATAAAATGTTTAGAAATGTACATTTCAGGGTGAGCCCTGTCAGACAGATAACCCTTCAGGAGTTAACAGTAACACTGCTTTGCTTTAGGACATGTCACATCATCACGTCTTGGTTTATTGTCCTCTCTTGATTTTTTGTCCCTACTTAAACCAGTTAATCTGTACATACAGCGAACGAATGCTACAGAGGACTAGACTGTTTAATACCGAGATATCAGTAACAGATAAAGACTGGTTTAGGAAATGAGAAACACTGACATGGAATAGAAATACTGCTTTAAACATGTTAAAATAGCACATCCTAGTGGAGACTTGGGTCTGTGGAGTGTTACGAGAAATCCTGGTTCGCTGGCATGCTTCAGCGTTTCCGAGATGCAAAAGTACTCTTGCGATGGTGGAGTTTTTTGGTTGTGTGTTAGTCTGTAGGGGAATATGGTGCTTCAACAGATAACAGTCTCTGCTCCAAAATCACACTATATATATTATATTTAAAGATATTCAGTGTGTTACAGGGACTCTAGATCTCTAGCTTGTTATTCTCTGGTTATGTGATTATTTCCTGACGTACCTGCGTGTGATACTGGACACAAAATATCCCTAAGTGTGCGTGTGATGCTACTGTGATAAAACTGGCACTTGCATGTACAGTATTTGGCACTATCAGCAATACTGGAGATGCACATGACAAATAAAGCTAAGGCGTTTCATCTGTATAGCTTCTCAGCCTGATTAATAATATAGCTTTCCTCCTAGAACTGTGTCTATACTGCATGAATCGAACTTGCTGCAGATGCTAGCTGTTTATTTCTAATACACGGTTTGTTTTTTGTTCATTTATTATTTTTATTATTATTCTCCTATGCTGTATTATTGCTGCACTGTAACCTGCAATGCTGTTAAATCGTAATCCCTGCCTGTTTCTTCCTGGTTATGGGCTTCCCATGAGCAGGTAGAATGTGAGCGCGACGATTAGCAAGAGGCAGAACGGGGATGAGAAGGTCTGGTAGGCCGTAGCAGGCATGAAAATGTCCTCGTATTTATAAATACTGATCATGCGATCAGACACCGGCGGTGCATCGATGTCGTGCCTCGTTATAGAACCTGAGGGGAAAATAAAGACAGAAATGTTAGAGCAGATATTGTGGTGGTGATGCTGTTGCATGTGGTTGAAAAAATATAAAAATGCGACAATGGTGTATGGAGTAGTGTCTGAGTGATTTCTGCAGCTATCTAGTCAACCAATCATGTTGCAGTAGAAGAATGCATAGAGAGTCATGGGAAGAGATTCAATTAATGTTCTCATCAAACATGGGGGAAAGTGTGATCTTTAACCATGGCATGGTTGTTGGAGCCAGATGACCGATTTGTACTAATCTTTCATAGTATGGTAAAAAAATAATAAAAAAAACTTTGTGTGAGTAAAAAACATTCTGTCCATAAGAGAGGTCAGAGGAAAATGGCTAAATTTGTTCAAGATGCCAGGGAGGATATAATAACTTCATTTGTCAAAATTAGTCTTTACATCTGTGATAAGCAGAAAAACATCTCTGCATGCACAAAACGTCGATCTTTAAGATGAAACATGGGCATACTGTAAGCTCAACCTAAACGTTGTGAGGACCACTTCGTCTTTTTCCAGTCTTCAACTGGGAGAGTCTGCGCCCATGATCGCCTCAGATTCTTGCTCTTGGATGAGAGTAGCAAAACCTGAAGAGCTGTGAAGTAGCTGCTCTAAATCACACTCACTCACACCATCATTAGGTACCACAGTTCAAATGCCTGTTAACGCAAATTGTCAACCAATCACATGGCAGCATCTTGATGCATTTAGGCATGTAGACATGATCAAGACAATCTTCTGACGTTTAACCTGAGCATCAGAAAGGTGATTTAAATGGCATATTTGTTGGCGCCAGACAGGCTGGTCTGAGTATTTCTGCAAATATGGAAAAAAAAGGGTTTACAGGGAATGGTATGACAAGGGAACACATCCAGTGAGCAGCAGTTCTCTGAGTGAAAATGCCTTGTTGATGCCAGAGGTCAGAGGAAAATAGCCAGGCACGATCAAGCTGACAGAAAGGCAGCAGTAACTCAAATAACATCTTGTTACAACTGAGGTATGCCAAAGAGCACCTCTGAAAACACAACACGTCGAACCTTGAAACAGATGGGCTGCAGCAGCAGAAGCCCACACCAGGTGCCACTCCTGTCAGCTAAGAACAGGGAACTGAGGCTACAGCTTGCATAGCCTCACTGAAATTGGATAACGGAATAATGGGAAAGCGTTGCCTGGTCTGATGAGTCTTGATTTTTGCTGCAACATTCAGATGATATGGCCAGAATTTGGGGTGTGGCATATTTTCTTGCTATACTTTATTCCTCTTAGTACCAACTGAGCATTGATCCATAAGTATCATTGCTGACCCTGTCCAGCACTTTATGGCCACAGGATAACGCTCCAAGTCACAAAGTTAAAATCATCTCAAACTGGTTTCTTGAACATGACAATGAGGTCACTGTACTCAAATGGCCTCCAGAGTCACCAGATCCCAATCTAATAAGGCACATGTGCGTTGTGGTTGAACAGGAGATTCCCATCATGGATGTATTATTATATACATAGGATATTAAATATCTTGAAACATCATCTGCACAAACCGGATATTAAAACCACCCAAACCCACATCTTTAGTGGCAACAACTACAAACTTGAAGCAATGTAAGACTAAGATTTGCTAGACCATGAAAGAAAGAATGTAACCTCACTCACTGTTTTTAAGCAAAAATCCAGATACAGATATTTGGAGTACTAGCAGACAAAGATCACAGCATTGTGTAATGCACACATACCCTGTATAGCAGGACCCCAGGCAAACAGGTAGTACCAGCTGAGATGCAGGTCCACCAGCGTTTCCTCACGTGGCACGTGAAGCGGGCGCTTAAAGCGACAAGTCACCCGATTGTTCTCGAAGAGCCCCTCCTCATCCCGTGCTGGGTTTCGCCTGATCTCCTTGGCCCACTGGCCTACGTTATAGAAGTGATGAATTCTCACCCGGCCATTGTCATCATGGACGCAGCCCATGACATCATCACCTCCCTGGCAGAGATAGAACAGATTACAACCATGACTTTCCTTTAATTCTTGTATGTTTTACATGGGAACATAGATACATTATCGGTCTGCAATTAATTGTTAATGTTATTTCTTTTTTTATTTGAAAATATTTAATTTGGGTAAATTTAATTACTAAAATCAGTAAGCAGTTGTAAAATAAAAAAAAAAGATATTTATCAAGACTGTGTGTAGAGGGGGGGATATACAGTAGTGTAGGTCCATTGTTATGCCAAA
Source organism: Clarias macrocephalus (assembly GCA_011419295.1). Classification (NCBI taxonomy): domain Eukaryota; kingdom Metazoa; phylum Chordata; class Actinopteri; order Siluriformes; family Clariidae; genus Clarias; species Clarias macrocephalus. Next base: position 95,662 of record JAAGKR010000329.1, on the reverse strand, counting down.
CGTATCCCAGTAATGTAATTGTTCAAATTTACTGAACAACATTTGTACGACTGCAGATCAATCCCTGCTATCTGATATCACCCAAATGGGGATGGGCTCCCTGTTGAGTCAGGTTCCTCAAGCTTTATTCCTACTGGCATCTCACGGAATTTTTCTTTGGGGCAGTGGTAGCTCAGAAGGTTAAGGCACTGTGTTACTAATCTGAGGATTGGTGGTTCAAATTCCAGCTCAGCCAGGTTGCCATTGTTGAGCCAGGCCTTTAACCCTATCTGCTCCAGGGGCGCTGTGTCATAACTGACCCTGCGCTCTGACCCCAGTTACGCTGGGATATGGAAGAAGGAATTTCACTGTGCTGTAATGTATATGTGACAAATAAAGGCTTAACTTAACTTAGTTTGCTCATCAGGGACAATCTGATCATTTTGATTCATACATATTTTCTCACAATTTTCTTTTGATTCTTAAAAGCTGCTTTGCAACATTTACCATTGTTAAAAGCGATATACAAATAAAATTGAATCTAATTGTATTGAAATTCAGTTTGCGATCTCAGTTTTTTTTATAGTTACCATTTTCTTATCAGAAGAAAAGCCGACAGCAACCCAGCCATCCGTGTCTGCGCTCATCTCAAACTCAACATCTGTACCGATCCGCCTGTAACTTAGGAAATAGTCGCATGTTTCTGCATCACAGCCCGGCTTTCCATACCTACACACACATGAATAAACAAAGAGAGAGACACAATATATTATATTTTACAGATTTTTAATAGGTATTGTTCCGTCAGGTTAGTCTAATTTGGCTTTGTCCAAGTACATGGAGTTCACATAAAGCTTACTTCTGTTAGTTACATTAATGAAAGTGTTTCAGTACTGTATATTTCGGATTCTCAAACATATCTAGGAACAAAGGTTGCTACAGATGCCTGCAAATGGAGACAATTTGCTTGCATAATCCTTACAAAGTACAGTACATTACCAGAACAGCAAAATTTCATAACAATAAACAGCATAGCCGTGTTACTTGCTTGAGTAGCTTTATTAGTGGATAAATCTTACTTCTACTCCACTACATCATACAACAAATACCCGTACTATTAACTTCACTACGTTTCTGCATGGTGTTGCATTTCATAACCAGGTTTGTGTGTAGTATGTGAAGCATGAATATAACAATAGCAGAAAGAAAGTTCAGAAAAACAAGTTAGCCATGAAGTACATGGAGCAGCTGTCATGCATTCAAATGTATTGCAAAGCTGACTGTCTAAGAAAATTTATCAAGACCTTCTGACCAATCAGAATTAAGCATACAAGGTGTTGTTCTAATGTATAGTATATGAGTTTGTTTAAATATTAAACTTTAAGCTCACCTGATACAGCCTTTTGTTACTCCGCAGTCACTGACTTTGATGCGGGCAAAAGGGTCAACAGGAGGGGCTGTTGGGAAAGGATAACCTGGGAACACAAAGCAAAGACAGATCAAGAGTGGGTCTCCAGGGGTTCTTATTGGTTCCAATAATTGGAAACTGTAATGCTACGGCATAAAACTTCATTTTGAACAATGTCTTGCTTGGGGAAGAAGCACATATGGGTGTGATTGTCAGAGGTCTGTATACATTTGACCATATACTGTAGTTTAAGAGCTCTGAAGAACTCGTTCAGATGAATACCAAAAGAACAAATGTCATTTGAAGAACCTGTGGAAATGGGCATGGTTGTGGACTGGGTGTCAGGAATGTTTAAAAATTCATGTGCATAATATGAACATGTTGACATACAAACATGTTGACATGATCACAAACAAAATATATAGGATCTGATTATGTAGTGTCACTGTCTTCAGGGAAACAAATACTAAACCCAAATTTTGACCCTCTGAACCTGTGGAGGTGGTTATGCTCTGACTGGGACATTCCAACACATTCATGTTCTTCTAAACCCCTATAGTAAAGGATTAGCAGTATGATTAATCTCAAGACAGAAGGATGTTTTCTTTTGAGATTTTCCTTTACTTATCCATACATCTCACTCTCAACCCTGACCAGCTTCCCCTGCTGAAAAAAAAAACAGCATGACTCTAACACATTGTTCTTCACTGTGGAGAAGGTGCTTGCGCCAAATGTGTGCCAAGGTGCCAAATGTGAAAAGACTGATTTTCCCACATATTCACAGAATTCCCAAAACCAGATGCAGTGATGACTTTTCTTCTGAACTACAGTATTCCTACCCATAAAGCCCAGCTACTGTATGTGCAGTGTCCTGTCTGAGCTGTGGATCTCCCCAGCTCCTTCAGAGTTAGCTGTTACAAGTTTTTTCCATTTTGCACAAATTGTGTTAATTGTGCTTTGGAATATTTTTAGAACCAAGATCTGATCAAACTCACTCACCCATCATCTACACCGCTTAATCCTATATTCAGGGTCACGGGGGGCCTATCCCAGGAGACTTAGGGCACTTAAGCGGGGTACATCCTGGACAGGGTGCCAATCCATCACAGGGCACACACATTCATTCATACACTACGGCCAATTTGGGAACGCCAATTAACCTAACCTACATGTCTTTGGACATGCAAACTCCATGCACACAGAGACGAGAATCGAAGCCGCACCCTGGAGGTGCATGGCGACAGTGCTAACCACTACACTGTTGATCAAACTAATATTCTTTAACACTCAGTAAACAGATAGTGGTTTGTTCTCCTGAGTAGTATGAGGCAGAGGGGGCGTGGCTTAATCCTGAGTCAGGGTGCTGACCGCGGTGCTGATTCAACAACACCTGGCTCCACAACAAGGCACAAAACCACACATTCAATCTTTTTTAAAATATATTTTTAACCATAAGCTATTTCTAACATAACTATAAGGTCATTATATATGTCCAAAAACAGGCCTAGAAACAACAACAAACACATATTCACATGAAAACACAGCCAGTGTGCACGTACTAACCCAGGTCCTATTTACCTTCATCTGAGAGATATCTGGACTCCAGGAATTCTGACGCGAAAGTGCTGTAGGAATCCTTGTGGTGCTCGTTGTGTCCCGGCTCTCCGTGCTCTCCATGGCCGCCCCGGAGTGCGTTGTCGTCGGTCGGGCTTCCTGAGCTCAGCCGCCACAGGCTCGGCTCCAGCAGCAGCACGAACACTCGCGCAGGAAACATCACACCGGAGCTTTATTTATCGAAACCAGAAATCAGGACGTGTGATGTACGCCTTGAGTCGCATTCCAGTGTGTAATACTGGGGCATATAACGCGCCGGAAGAGGATTAGATAATCTTCATGAATGAAGGAAATTCAGCTAATAATAACGAAGATGATGGAGATGGTGACGCGAAGGGGTAATAAGGCTGTACCAAGTACCCCAGAGGGGGTGTGTAGAACAGGATGCACAAAGGACCTCTGGATAAAACTCACTTCCTTGATTTTATTAGACGCAACATATTATTTGATTTATTATATACCCCGAACTTACTGTAAACCCAATCAGCCCAATATTTTCAGTCTTTTTAATCTCATAGCTCCCCCCCATTATAGTCGCACCAGGTTCTCTCCCCCTCCTCATATCAGTGTCCAGACTGCCACTGTGTGTCTCCAATAAGAGAGCACTACGTGTCTGGTGGAGTAGAGTCATGCCTGCACATTTTACTGTGCCTTCTTTTACTGCCATCATTGTCACATTGACAAACTGACAGCAAACCCGAGACAAGTATCATCTTGTCTAATCCATATGTTATTACTGTAACTACATGACATCAAGTGTTGACTTGCAAGTGGCTTAGCACTGTTGATGTGCACCTCCAGGGTTGGCGGTTTGAATCTCAAATCCGGCCTGTCTCTGTGCGAGTTTGCACGTTCTCCCAGTGCTTTGCGGCTTCCTATCACACAGTCCAAAGACATGCGCTGTTTGGTATTTCCAAATCGCCTGTATGACTGGGTGTGTGAGTATTATTCACATTGGTCACATTATGACCACCCGCTACCAAATCAGTAATGCACTGTGTGTTTTGACACCTTTCTATCAAACCCAGCATTAACGTCTTCCTCAATTTGAGCTACACTAGCTCTTTTATTGGATCAAACTACAGGGGCCAGTCTTCACTCCCCATGTGCATCAGTAAGTCTTGGTCACCCATGACCCCATTGCCAGTTCAGTGGTTTTCCTTCTTTGCATTACTTTTGGTAGGTCCTTTTGGAAGGTCCTGTCCACTGCAGCCTGGGAACATCCCACAAGAGCTACTGTGTTGGAGCTGCTCTGACCCAGTTGTCTAGCCATTACAGTAACTGCATTTTCAATATCTCATTACAATATCAGCTGGAAGTACACTGTAAACCCTAATGCTCAAAGTAATTGAACATATTGAGTACTGTTAACTTAAATAACTACAATTAGTTAAAATTAATAGACCTTGATAAATATTTAGAACTTTTTGGTATTTATGAGTTTGTAGAAATGACACTTTTCAAGTTAGCTAAACAAATTTGATATTTTAAGTAACTGTAAGTACTTAAGTAATAGTAACTGTAACTTTAAAGTTCCACCAACTTAAAATCTGTCAGACTAGCAATTTTATGTCTGACATCACCAGGGCGATAAGGCACTGGTGGCTCAGTGGTAGGTGTTTCGCCTGGCATATGAAAGGCCTGGGTTCGATTCCCAACAACTGGATGAAGTTTCTGTTCCAAGCCCAGATAAAATAGAAGAGTTGCTTCAGGAAGGACATCTGGTATAAAACCTGTGCCAAGTTTGTCTGCGGACCGGATTGTCTGCTGTGGCAACCTATTGCCGGGAACAGCCAAAAGACCAACAACAATTAATTTGATTTGCAACAACTAAAAAAAAAAAAAGATAATTGCTATTAAATAGTATGAGTTAGCCTACTCAATAATGAAATATAGATTATTATAATATATATAATACAAATAAAGAATGATTAATATCAATGAGTACAACAAACTCAAAAACTGATAGTTCTGTTTACTTAAAATTGTAAACATCATTACTCAAAAGGTTTTGCCAACTTATTCTGGTTTTTACAGTTGAGGAGGGATATATTAGGTAGAAAGGGAACCTTTTTTTCTGAAGTTGATGTGTTAGAAGGAGAAAAAATGGCCAAGCATAAGGATTTGAAGGACTTTGACAAGGACCAAATTGTGATGGCTAGGCGACTGGGTCAGAGCAACTCCAAAACTGCAGCTCTTTTGGGATGTTCCCAGGCTGCAGTGGTCAGGACGCACCAAAAGGAATCCAAGGAAGGAAAAGCAATGAATTGGCTACAGGGTCATTGGTGGCCAAGGTTTACTGATGCACATGTGGAGTGATGGTTGGCCCATGTAGTCCCATCCAATAGAAGTGCTAGTGTAGATCAAATTGATTAAAAGGTTAATTCTCATTGTTATGGTGGCACAATGAGGGACCTACTCAATATTAGGCAGATGGTCATAATATTATGGCTTATCAGTGTAAGTTGTGATAGATGAGTGAACATGTCCTGTAGGTGTTGGTAATAATGCTGAGTGTAATCACCTGCACTTAAATATCAACTGCAATAAACTTGAAATGAAGAAACACAGGCAGCTCCTTCCTTCCTACCTTCCTTCCTACCTTCCTTCCTTCCTTTCTTCCTTCCTTTTCTTTCTTTTTTTCTTGAAGTTTAACTATGATCAGGAGTAATATGTCATTTTAATTGTGTAGGAACTATACAATACTGAATTATTCCATTTGAGGACATTCATTTATAACAAGTTCTGTATACTTAAAGAGTTTTGAGCTTCATTTTGACCTGTAATCTTGTTACAGGACATTTGAAGGGTAAAAATAGCACCTGTCACATGTCAGTCTCTTACCATGGCACGGTCCTTGGACTATTGTGGACTCTTGTTGTAGTTGGACTAATTTCATTCATATTTTCAGCACACCAATGAAGTTTCCTGCTGTGGAAAATGTGGGCAAGTAGATTGTCATTCCTCTCATCCAGAGAGCACAACCAATTTCCATCTTATAATGGCAGATTATCACTAACTAGTTTCCCCCAATCACATTATTCTTACTGTACCTGAAGTGGAGAGTGAGGGTTAATGCATGCTTCCTTTGACACATCTTTATAAATTGCTGTTTGTGCTAAATCAGAGTCAGTCCCACTTGGCTGAAATCACTAACATTCTCTGTACATGAAAGCTCGGCCAGTTATAGAGACTTTTGGACTGCCATACACAGATAGCTGTGTATGCAAATCTGTATCTTAAAGATGCCACAGCTATCTGTGTATGGCAGATAGCTGTATCTTAAAGATGCCACCGCTATCTGCCATACACAGATAGCTGTGGCATCTTTAAGATACAGATTTGCAGTCTCCTGATGTAAGGGTGAACAGATAGTTTATCTCACCATTGGGGCAAATAACAATATCTATCAGTTTCTATACCAATTTCAATATCCATCTAGCCATCCATTGTCAATATAGATTATCCTGTAGAGAATCAAAAGAGGCTGGGAACCTATCACAAGGGCAACGTTTGATTTACAGAGCACAAGCACATGCTCACACACCCACTCATTTGGACTGGTGAAGTAACCAGAATTCCTGGAGGAAACACACCAATCATTGGAGGAACATGCCAACAAATTTTCAACCACTGAAAGAACTAGTTCGATCAGTTCTTGAAAAGGTAGATATTGTACACAAATGTAGCAGCAGGATGCAAGACTCAAATGCAGTACTCGGTGACATGATAAGACCAGGAGTTAGACTAATGAAAGAAAAATATGTCTTCAGGCAGTCAGTTACAAAACCAGTATTGCTTATAATAGCAGATTATAAGCCTTTTTAGAAACTTGTCTAGACCACATTAGGTATGGAGGTATGGCACATACCACAAGACTGTACATGTAACATTGTAATAAGAGCAGTGTTAACAGACCTAAGAATGTGACTGGATCTAGCCAAAGCATTTGAGAAACTTGACAAAGAGAATTCCACACTTTCACAAGTTGAGAATAATGACTCTGTTAGACTAAAATAGCCACTGAGGCCATGGACTTTTCAGGAAGACAATGATATTAGATATGATGGTGCAAAAAAAACAAACAAACAACAACAACAACAACAAAAAAAAAAAAAAAACTATAGCACTAGCATTTCTTATACTTAAACAGCTTGTCTGGTAGAAATTCTTAGCCCTAAAACATCACATCCAACAGAAGTCTTCCTCACAGAATGCATTGGTCCACCTTTTCAGCAACCCTAAATAGAAAAAATAAAGGCTCTATGTTGATGCATTTACCCATTCCCTGTCCTCAGAACCCTAGGTCAGCTGAAGCAATGAACATATGATTATGTACTCACGAACTCAGTGGTAGCATATTTGGTCTCAACATTACAACAAATATTACTCAACATTACAATCAGTACAACAAATAAACCTCAGGCACTAAGGTCTCTTTATCCATTATAATTTATATTCCAATACCAGAACCTTCAGTTATAAAGTGTAACAACAAACTAACACTAAGAAAATATCAAACATTTTCAGGTTGAAATCCTCTTAGGGACAGGATATTTACTTGTTTGTCCCCTTACTATGACAAACTAGTTATTATGCATGAGTTAATTGAAAAAGAGTCAGATACAGTAGCAGTACTTCAGATGCAGTATGGGTTTGTTATTGGTGGTTCTTATGGCTGCTCCTGTCAAGAAGTTTCCACAGCAGACCATCTGATTGGAATACCACAGGTTTTACACCAGATACCCTTCCTGACACAAGCCTGGATCGCCCTTTCTATTCTGGTTTTAGACCAGCACTACGGAAGAACTGCACCTAGGTTTGGGTACTGGCTGGGAATAATGTTAGGCTCTCAGAAAGTATTTAATATAACTGATTCTGTCCCGAATGCATAATTGAAATGAATAATACAGTACATGGGACAAGCCTTTATTTTCACTAAATCTAAAAAAAATGAATGAATGAATAGAATATATGAAATTAATGGAAAATGAGCTTAATGTAGTAGAATAGTTAAATACATTATTATTATTATTATTATTATTATTATTATTATTATTATTATTATTATTATTATTATTAGTTTGTTTGTTGGTTCGGTCTTAACATTTTCAGGAATTTTGAATAGGTCCGAATTGGCCTCATAAACCTTACATAATGTAAATATTATTATTTTGCTAGCCCTTTCATAATTGACTCTAAAACCTTTGAAATTAGTGCTGTAGCTGTACTGTGTCAATGCCATGGCTAGCTGCTAATTATGCCAGGGCAGATGGTGCGTAGGAGGTCATGTCAGCTACAGCATATCCCTCATCAGCATCGTCTCCTCTTAATTCTTGTACACTTCGACTCACAGAGGCACAGAGGCGACCCACCCATTTTCCCCATAGCTTTTCTGCTGCAGCACACTGTAATAAAGTTCATTGTACAATATTGACCAAAGGTAGCTTTTTGAGTCACACTGTTATAAATCTACTAAAATATGTACAGTATGTGCCTTACTAAAATGAAATAAAAGCTGCCAATGGTGAGTGCACTGACTGAAATCTGAACAGCTTGAAACTATAATCTTTATTTGATTGTCTTGTTGTAGAGACAGTCACGAGTCAGGCGAAAGAAACCCATGAGATATAATGTATCACTCTATCTATGTAACAGACTTGTATTACAGAGCATTGCTTACGATTCTCTTATTTAGCCTCTTGAACATCTATAATATGTATCAGAACTGCTCAGCATATTATATGCCTTTTGTCGTAATCACACTTCTTAGACTCCTAAAGAAGCTGGGGTATCCCCCATGCCTGGACTTCTCTCACGTGTTTGTCATAGGCGGCATGGTAGCATAGTGGTTAGCACTGTGGCTTGCACCTCCAGGGTCAAGGGTTTGATTCCTACTTTCTGTATACATGGAGCGATATCGAAGGTTTTTTCTCCCTGCTGCTATTAGACTGTACAATCAGAGCTGCTCCAATCAGTCACCATAACACACACACACTGTTATTACTGTTATATACTGTTGTTACAAATATCTTACATTTTAGTGCAATAGGAACTGTGCAATAACACCATTTTAAACTGTGCAATATTATTACCTAGTGCAATTCATTTAAAAGTGTAGATATTGTATTCTTTTTCTTATTCTTTTGTATATATAGTATATTCTATTTGTATATATAGTACTGTATACACTATTCTGTCCCGAATAAAGGCATATCCTATCTTATCTTAGTTTGCAGGTTCTCCTGTTTGTGCCTGGTGGGTTTCCTCTGGGTATCCTTTCGGTTTCCTTCCACAGTTCAAATACACACAGGTTCGGCTGATTGGCATTCCCCAAATTTTTGTTTTGTTTTGTGTGTGCCCTGCACTGGATTGGCATCCTCATTCCCCAAGTCTCCTGGGATAGGCTCCAGGCTCCCACGACCATGTACAGGGTAAGAGTTATTGAAGAAGAATGCATATGTGTTTGTCATATCACACAGAACAGTTTCTTATAGAAATACCTAGAACTGTATAACTTCTTGTCATTTCCTGCTTACTTTGACATAGTGTCTGCATTGAGAAAATGGACATGTACAAAGCACGAGCTCCATTAATCTGAAGCTATGGAGAGTTTGGTGTGGTGCTTATCCAGCACGGAAGACCTACTGGCCAAGCCTATAGGTTAAAAACACTACACACAGAATATGTTTGTATTTATTTATTTATTTATTTTAAGTGTGTATGTGAAAGAGAGAGAAAGATAGAGATAGAGATGTGTCACAAATGCAATTCCATTTTAACAACGCATATAAAATGCAGGCTCACATTGCTGCATTAGGTGAACTGAACAGGTTCTAATTATAGAAGGTCTGACTTTGTCTGTCTTCATCCTCCATGTTGAGGTGGAGGAGTTGCTGCTGAATAGTTGAATAGGTCTTTTGAAACAGGTACATACAGGTTTATAAGTGTTATCTAATATCTATTCATTTAGGAAGCTTTTTTTTTGTTGAATATAAGCTCAGTCATTTTTGTTGGAGCAAGAACTTACTTTTCTATAACCCTGGCATTATCCATAGGTGTTGAATGAATGAGACATATATAATAATTAGGTAATTAATTATTTAATATATTTTGCAAACACGTTAAACAGTTTCATTTAGGCCATGCAAAATGTACATACTATAATAATATATATAATAGTATAGGGATAGATTGGTGCAATAACACTACTAGGGATGACCAGCCTCTAGACATAATGCATTACCTGACGTCGCCACCACCACGACGCATTATGTGCATTTCTCCAAAATAACATTGCTTACACTTACTATTAATTTTTCTTTAGGATGCATTTTATCCTGGTGCATTTGGAGTCTGTCCCAGGAATTCTTGACATGATGCAGGAACACAATCCGGATAAATGTAAACAAAGATTTTATTTTCTTTATGTCTATTTGTTTATTTTCTACACTGCTTGTCCAGTGAAGGGTTGCAGGGGAGCCTGCAGCCTGTCCCAGGGAACAGGCTGGGGTGCCAACTTATAGTATCACAAGACACAAGCACCCATTTTGTAATGGTTTTGCTTTGTTTTTATCATACAAACCTTATTGCCAACCAGGAGACAATTATGTTACAGGAGACAATGCACACAGAGACGGGAATTGAGCCTGGCCAGGAATCGAGCCCGGACCTTGGAGGTATAAGACCACAGTGCTATCCACTAGACCACCATGACGCCATTATATTAGGTATAATGTGAGTATTTTGAATTTGATGTGTTGAAAGCAGGGCAGAACGGTGATGTAGTGGGTTCCAGACCCCCCGCGACACTGGATACAGTGAGTGAGTGTATTGGAAGCAGAAAGCAAGTGTAAGGACTTGAGTGACTTATACAAGGATCGACTGGATCAGCGCAACTCTAACACTGCAGCTCTTGTGGGATGTTCTCGGCCTCCATGTGGTCAGAACCTACCAAAAAAGGTCCAAGGAAGGAAAGGCTGCTACTGAACCTGTGACAGGGTCATAAGCTGGCTTGTGCTGTGAGTTACTGGAGCTCAAATTGCTGAAATGTAATGCTGGTTCCCATAGAAAAGTGTCAGAACACAGTTTGGTGCCCATGCTGACGTGTGTCCACCGCCAAAAGCACCTACAATGGGCGTGTGAGCATTAGAACTGGACCACAGAGCAAAGGAAGAAAGAGACCTGGTCTAATGCATCATGTTTTCTTTCACATAATGTGTATGTATTGCTTCCCTGGGAAGAGATGGCACCAGGATCAGGGTTGTAGGCGGTGTAAAAAAAAAAGGATATTCAATATACTCAATTTTAGGCAGGTGGTCATAATGGTACGACTTATCTGTGAATAAAGTCACCTAAATATTATTGAGGAGGTTTTGAAACCTGCTAATTTAAAGCAAGTCACAAGATGGCAGTGTTGACTCAGGACTATTCATCCATTATCCATTATGGTTAGAACATAATTTCATTAATATCTGGGAAAAATCTCCCATTACTTCAGCACCAGGTACTGTAGGTCTCAAAGCGCGTACAAATAACAAGGAAAATTGTGATAATTGACATTGCAATGTATTTTTAACAGATATATATACATTTCCTGAAAGCAATACTGATTTAATTTTTGGTATTTCTATAATCGCATCTTTTAAACCAGTGCAAATGTGTCAGTTTTCATTCATACCATAGCTTGGAAGAAATAATAATAATAATAATAATAATAATAATAATAATAATAATAATAATAATACAAGTATTGTTGGTGTTTATAAGTCTAAACAAATGGTAAAATTATATTTCCAGTAGAATGTAATAATATTCAAATATGAATAGAGACAAACGTTCAATAGCTCAACAATCTTGCACTTTCTACAAGAATATATATTTCACATGGTGTCACCAAGTTCCTTCCGCTGTCCAAAAACAACATAGAAGTGGACTGTTGACTCTAAGGCTACGTTCACATTACAATTCACATTGTTCAATTCAGATTAAAAATAAATAAATAAAAATTATCAGATCAGATTTGCATGTCGCGACAATTCACATTCATAATCACAAATGACTTTTATCTTACTCTAATGTGAACATGTTTTTTTCTCTGAAACGGGACACATCTGCACATCGCCATCTGGGTTCAAACGCGTCATATTTGTGCAACCGCTCATCCATTTCAAATAATGGAAGCTATTTTGGTAAAAATATGCTTGTGAGATTTCTCTAAAGTACAGCAAGTAGTTAGCTGGCTGTAAGTCAGACACTACGCTTGAGCTGTTGTAGAAGCTACAGTATTGTGAGCACCCTACACATATGCAGAGACAAAAAGTCGCATGAATGCTGATCTGACCCTTGTCATTCCAGTCACATGTCCATGCATCAGATATATATCAGATATATACTGTAGGACCACATTTGATTTGTGGGTTTCGATTGGTGTAAAAATATCACATTTAAATCATGTTAGGTTGGTAATGTGAACGGAGCCTTAATCATTTCTGCATATTCCTCCCTTGTGCCTATTGTTACCAGGACAGGCTTCCAATCCAAAGCCATCCTGAGCAAGATATCCAACTTAATCAAGATGGAAGAATGAATTGCACTGGCAGAAAATTGCACATTTTTCAATTTGTTTAAAATGCATTATTTGAAACAGTTTATATAAAACTTTCAGCTAAGGTTCATTATTCTGGTTTCACATACTTAAAGGTTTTTTTTAAAAATCTATGTGAAAAAAAACAAAAACATAATGAAACGCTTTGGATCCTGAAACGGTTCTATAGTCTGTGAGAGTCTCACATGTATTCCCAGGAGCTGGGGTTTCATAAAGGACCTCTGGTTTCCTCCAGTCCTTCCCCATTAACAGTTATATGTTTTTAGACTAGGACTTCAGTGTAACCACAGGTGTGTTACTGACCGTATGATTATATACATGTTCAAATTGTTGTGTTAATCCTTTGAGGATCTTTTTTCCCCCATTTCATTCTCTGGATTGAGACAACTGAATGCCTCACACCCTGCTGCTTCAGATGAGGTGGCACATGAATGGTGGGGAGTGTGTACTGTATAAACAATGTGTCTGACCCGAACCTCTCACTGGTTGCGTCCTCTTTACACTAAAGCCAGACGCGGTGCTATAAATCCCTCTCACTCTCACTGGACATGGCTCATTTACTCACACTAAGCATGGCTATTAAAGCCTCCTTAAACTCTGACCAGCTTTAATAACCTCTATTCTTATCACCACACACACACACACACACACACACACACACACACACACACACACACACACACACACACACACACACACACACACACACACACACAGATCTAATAGCCATACCCAATTACCACTAAAGTGCTTGGGGAGAGGGGACGATGAGATCTCCTGCCAGAGTAATGAAGAACCTACGGCATACCTGCCTTATCTTTAGACACACACACACACACACACACACACACACACATGCACACACACACTATGCTCATATACATCAGCTAAATGTCAATAGTATTTCTTCTGGGATTGTGTGTGTGTGTGTGTGTGTGTGTGTGTGTGTGTGTGTGTGTGTGTGTGTGTGTGTGTGTGTGTGTGTGTGTGTGTGTGCGTGTGTGTGTGTGTGTTGGGGAGTTAAAGACAGTGGGCAGTGTGCTGTTCCCAAATTCATGATTACACACAAACACACACACACACACGCACGCACGCGCACGCACGCACGCACGCACACACACGCACACACACGCATGCACACATATACACGCACATTGCTTGAATCAGGTTCATGTCACTTATATAACACACACACAGAAAAAAAAACAACAACAATGGAGCCAATTACTCAATATAGTAAGTGTGTGTGTTTGTGTGTGTGAGGTTTTAACTTCACTTGTCAAAATTTCTTCCAGCCAGACAGCAAAAGCGCACACACACACACATACATGCACACACCTTCATTTATTTTCAGGCATACACACACATGTACATAGACATGGATCGATCGACACGTGTGTTGCTCGCTGTGGACAGGTCTGGCCTAATCTCTCGGAATCCCTGTCCTCCCTAAGAGCCCATTATGAGCACGCGCCTTGTATTAGCCCATTAATCTGCTGATGGTGAGACACGCTAGAGTCCTTCCCCCTTCCTCCCAAGGGAAGCTCTTTGTCATGATGGATTGAGCCCGTGTGTTTGTGTGTGTGTGTGTGTGTGTGTGTGTGTGTGTCTTTGTCTGTGCATGTGAGCGATCTCTGTCTTTGTTAGATAGAGAAACAATGTCTTACTTTACTCTCTGTCTTGTTTGGAGTCTGGAGTCCCGTCCTCTGCTTGAACATGTGTATACAGTACGAACCTGCTTCATCCAATAAATTCCAAGAAAAAACTGAATGATTAAATCAAACATGAAATCGTTTGGTTGGGAGCGCTTGAACTTTGTGATTTCAGTCTTATTTTTGTACCATAATTATTGTATTTGTACCATAGTTTGGGTCTCTGTACGATATACGATCAATAATGGAAAAATCTCTATATGTCATAGTTTTTTAGTATCATAGCTTAACTGCCAGGAGAATATTGGATTAGTGGTTATAACTGTCGCTTTGCACCGTCAGGGTCTGGGTTCGATTACCATCTATGGTCTGTATGTATGTTTTCCCCAGGTTTGGTGGGTTTCCTCCAGGTACTCCGGTTTCCTCCCACAGTCCAAAGTCATGCAGATTAGGCCAATTTGACGTTCCCAAATTGGCCATAGTGTGTGAACCAGCGTGTTTGTGTGTGTCTGTGTGCCCTGCCATGGATTGGCACCCCATCCAGGGTGTACCACGCTCGTGCCCTCCAGAATACAGGAAAAAGCCGTATAGATGAGTAAGTAGTTTTTTTAGTATCATAGTCAAACAGTATGGGTCTGATCTGAAAGCAGTCTGTTTATACATTTTTACATAAACCCTGGCATCACATGTCACAGAAAACTGACCCTGGATCTGTAGAAAACGAGACAATCCACAACCGTGTTGAGTTCTTATGAGAGCCGTTATCGCCTTCTACTGAAGCAGGCTAGTTGTGCACAGTGTAGCATAATAATCGCTTCAACAATTGTTTGAATAATTGAAGTCAGTTGCGTTCATTTGGTAGATGGATAAAGTATTATGGAAAAGTTTTAGACACTCTGTGTTTTTCTTTTAGTTTTTAGGGCTTTATAATTGAATTGGGACAAAACATTTCTGGTTACAAATATCAGTTAAAGAAAGATATTTCTGTTCCAGGAAAGAAAGCAGCACATCATATAAGTGACCACTTTTCAGACAATTTTCATAATTTGCCCTGAAATATGATTATTCTGGAGTCTCTGTACAATTATTTGGTTTTTAATTCTCTGGCAACGCCTTTCTGACAGCTTGCTTGGTCCCCATCATTCTTTAGTGTTTTTCTGTCTTTCTGTTTTTCCTCTTCAGCTATTCTGTGTTTTATTTAAGAAGCTTGCTTGTCAGTTGTCTTTGTCTTGCACTCATTGTCTATATCACTGTTTCCCAAATGATTCTTTCTAGGGATTGAGTTTTTTTTTTTTTTAAGGAACCCAATTCCCAAGGAACCCATGACCCAATTCACAATAGGCATTATTTATAAATCACTAGAAAATTTTATGTGCATAAATGAATGTTAGTGATCAGGTTTATTGCCATTTAAACATCACTTTATGACCCTGAATGGTAAACCAGCCATTTCTGACATAAATCACAACTTCATATGCATTTATTTTAAAAGTCAACAATAAAATAAAACTAGGCTTTACAAATGATACTGTACCAAATAAATGCGTTTATAGGCAGAGTTCACAGACTAGTATTTTATTTCCTCAGTTCTCAAACTACAAGCAGAATTATGACAGAAATCATGACTGTGGTAGAAAACTTAATAACTCCCCCGTGTGACTGAAAAGTGTACTACGGATATAAATTGCGCAAATGGTGACCCTAAAAAAATCTCCTGCGACCCACTTTCTAGGCCTGGCACAGTATTTGGAAATAAATGATCTTCATGCTAATGGTTACAATGTTTATGAGACATGTGGTCCTTAATTTTCTTAGCTATATACTAAGGTTAATCAATAAAATTATTTGCTTTGTGAATGTAAAAACTAAATAAAATTAGACTTTTATATACAGTATCGTTGTATATTTTTCTATTTATAATAAGGAGAAAGACTCCCTTGTAACTGTGCACTAGAATTAATTCATGTCAAAGAGAAACTGACCAATCATGGATGTCTATAAGCTCCTGTATGTTGAAGAGGGCGAATAGCATTTTTTTTCCAAAAATGTATTAGATGGCCCTATGATTCAGCATGAGCGACAGTTTGGAAAGATGTGCGAAATGGCATGCGTTATGTCATCATATGTTATGTTTGTAGAAAAAAAGATAATGTAGTAAAAGATGCATTTGTAGTTTTAAACTGTTTATATAAAAAGAAAAAGATATCATTCCTGTGTTTGATTATGATAGCATATATTGTAAGTCATAACTATATTGTAACTGCAAGTGACACACATAAAAAAATAAAATACATTTCATAAGATTACATTTCATAATATTACTAATTTTACAAATATTTCATATTCCCTTCAATAACATTCCACAGTTATTTGTCTTCATGCCTGTCTAACAGTTTTGTTCTCTGAAACGTCTATTACACAGCTGTCTCTTGTTTGCTTTTCTGTATTTTGTCTTTTCTGTGTTAATGCAGGTGTGCTCAGCTAATCTGACGGCTTCGACCAGGGCTGTTGGAACACAAACACCGCCGTGTTTTCCGATCAATAGCTCCATTAAACACGAATTAGTGCTAACTTGATCAAACAGCATGCCTTAGTGCCAATCTCTGTCAATTACCATGGTAACTGTGAGAGGCTCTCCTCACCCGGCTCCAGGAGCCACTCGATCCGCAAAGGGAGACGCCAATCACTCTCCACAGCCCGCAGCAAGAGCAGAAGATGAGAAGACGAGAGAGAGAAGAGAAAAGGGAAAGAGGGAGAGGGGAAGTACTCTCAGTGGCAGACTCCTCCAGCACGTCTCCAAGTTAAGGATGAAGTTCTAAGATGGAACGAGGTGGAAAATAGAACATCATTTCTAATTTTATTGAAGTCAGCTGGATGGCAGGAAGATCGCTGTGGTTGTGGCATTTGCATTCGATTCTCTTATTAGTTCGTACACATATACAAACATAAAATAAGATTTTTTGTACAATAACATGAATATTAATTATTTATAGACTCAATACGTGTGTTATTATTTAACAAAAGCAACAACAACAATAACAAAATTATAATATTTTACAGTATTTTTATGAAAGGAGTCTCAAGTTTTATAATGTTTATGTGAGTCATCATAATAAGTCACGTATTGAGTCACACAGATTAGTTTTGCGCTATGGTTAATAATGTGCAGTAGGTGAAATGTATCAAATTTACAATTTCAGCCAAAACAAAAAAAACCTTATCTTCCTGATTGTTTGACAGAATTAAGAAATTATTAATCACAAACATTGCTTTCCATCCATCCATCTAGGAACCTCTATAATCTATAGTATAAAGGGCAATGGGGATTATTGTATTTATTCCCATTTTATGACTGTGCTGGGACCTCTGGTCAACATTCACATGCTCATTCACACCCTACGGGCAATTTGGGAACACCAATTAGCCTAATCTGCATGTCTTTGGACTGTGGGAGGAAACCCACCAAGCACAGGGAGAACATGCAAACTCCATGCACACAGACTCCGAGGTGGGAATCGAACTCAGACCCAGGAGGTGCAAGGCGATAGTGCTAACCACAAAGCCACTGTGCTGCCAAACATTGCTTGAAAGAACTTTAATGAACATGGTCCAAATTGGTGAGTCTAGTGGTGAAAGATAAACACACATTTTCCGCTATAAAGCCATAAGAAGTTAATTTTAGGGGGAGCAGAGAAATCCTGGTGTCTAAACTGAGGCTGACGGCTCCCTACTTCTTATTACATCATAAAATTATCATTTAAATATTCTAAAGATTTCTATGTTTTTTTCCCAAGGCCCCTGTTGTAAACTGATTCACACTGGCCATTTCTCAGCAACCAGCCATGAGACATTAATAAACTACTTAAAAAGTTTCACAAATACATACGATCAGCATGACTTTGTGTTTGGTGTACATAACCAAGTGCTATATCCAGACAGAGCAAACAGTATTTCGAGCAGTTCTAGTATACAGGACTAGTATACAGTGGCCTCTGGTGGTGTGGAGATGAAACGTTGTGGGCTCATGACAATTCCTTACTTGACACATAATACATTTTAATTATTTGAAAGAAATTTGAAAAAGACTCATAATGGTGTACTACATGAAATCCTTGCCTTGAACTGGGCTGTTGTGATTGTGCACAAAAGTTTGCATACCTTGGGAGAATTTGCAAAATGTGTATAATTTTTTAGAGAAAACATGAATGCGAAGGCAAAACAAATTCATTTTATTTCATAGAGGAATCAAGTTAATTTGAAAGGCATAACAGAATGGCACAAATCAAACAAAACATGACAATAAAGAAAATTGGGAAATAATCCTATTTCAAAAGTTTACCTTTACCGTTCTTAATATTGTGTATTTTCTCTTTAGCATCAATCATGGCATGCAGTCCTTATACTATGTAATAATTGTGCATACGGTCCTTAATTCTCTCAGGTGGTAGAGCTGCCCATGCTTCTTGGCAAAATGAGTCCAGTTCATATTTTGGTTGTCTTGCATGAGGTGTACCTTTGAGATCTCCTCAAAGTGGTTGAATGATCTTGAGGTCAGGAGACTGTAAGCCGCTCCAGAATCTTCACCTTGGGTAAACTTGCCATTGTGCTTTGGATCAATATCATGTTGGAACATCTAAGAGCGTCCCATGTGCAGCTTTTATGATGTAGAATCCGAATTGTCCATAAGTATTTTCTTTTTTTTTCCCCCCTGATTTAATCCCTAATTTAGTCGTGTTCAATTCCTCCCCGTCACTAGGGGGCTCCACATTAAGGCTACTAATACCGTTCAGTCGGGAGGGCCGAAGACTATCACATATTTCCCTCGAACCACGTGACGCCAGCTGACCGCACCTTTTCGAACTGCTCGCTCGCGCACCGTGGGGGCGGCGTAACACACTCAGAGGACAGCACTATCCGCTCCTTCCACTTGCGCGAGCTCACAGACGCCTCTGATTGGCTGTAGAGCCGTGATTAATGTGGGAGCACTAAGTGAGAGTTTACAGCATCACCGGGAATCGAACTTGCGACTGCGCCACTCGGAGGCCCCGCCGGTATTTTCTGATAACATGATGAAATTATTTTACCATCAATTTTGAATAATTTCCCTGTGCCACTGGAGCTCACACGGCCCCAAAACATAAGAGATCAACCACCATGCAATACAGTTGGGATGGTGAGGCTGCAGGATGAGCCAGAGCCATTACTGGAGCTGTTTGAAGCATAGGGCTGATTAGAGACATGTTGGATGGCTCACCTACTACCCATCCTAACCAGCAAAGCCCAAATCACTACTCACTAAACATTCTGTACAGCCTGGTCAAAGGTAAAACGTGGGCAGGATTGCCGGGACAAAGGAAATATGAGAATTCCCAGGATCCACATGACATCATCAGACCTTAGTTTATAAAAGCCTGATTCTATGAGGGGCTTTAGGAAATGCACGGATGGTGAAGGTGAGGTGTGTCCTCAGGGATGTCTACAGATATCTAATGTAGGTTGCAGCTCATGCTCGCCTCACACAATCATTTGATGTGTACCTGATGCCCCATATTTGATAAACTGCGCTATTAGCTAGGCGTGGGTTATTTACATTCAACCCAGGATCTGCTGAAACTGTTTGGATTGCACTAATTTGTGACATTGGATCTGTTCAGGGTTTCTGGGGCATCCCAGTGTCTTATGGACAGAATCTTTTGTCCACACACCACTGCTTATATCTATTATACTCATATAATCCTTCATAGTAATGATTTGCAGCAACACCTCAAGACTGTCCTGGGATTGCTGAAGTTGCCATCACTCACAGCTAACTTGAAGAAGTGTGCAATTGGGTGGGCAGAAGAACGAAATCTGGGTTTCCACTTGGGTCACTGGCAGGTATGTCCCCTAATAGACAGGAGTGCAGCCTGCTTGAGATTTAAGCCTAGAAAAATGGGTGAGGCAGCGATTGCTGTTGGCTAGCTATTAAAAGAGGTTTGTTCTTAATCGTACAGAAGTCACGAGGCCGCATGCCTGACCTCACTAAAAGGGGGCACCAGATGTGGTCCAGTGGACAGAGCCATATGAGCTTGCTTTTAGCCAGGTAAAAGTTTTTTTGTGTGTGGGGGCCCACTGTTGCATTCACATAATTTTTCTCTCCCTTTTTCTCTGTAGGCCAATGTGTAAGTTGAAGAGGGGGCTATTTTGTCCCAGGTGGTGCAGGGGGAGGAGCACCTGGTGCTATACATAACTTTGAGAAAGACCAAGTACAGAGAAGGAATGTCTGGTCAACAAATTTGTTCAGATCGCTCCCTGCTCGAATGGTTTCACCTCATGCACCTGCTAACATGCAAGTTCTTTGAGGTTGAGATGTTTCACAGGCCAGGTGAACAGATGGCTGTGGCAGCTTTTCCTCCCCACCGGAGGGCTGCTGTGCTTGAGCATCACCTAAACATGAAGAAAGGCAAATGAAGTAACAGGTAACATGTAATGCTTTCCACTTGTCGCTTGTTGTGAACTTATTTGTGTTGTGTATAGTCACTGCCTTGTTGATAAGCAAAACAATTAAGAGTCTTAGATTTGGGCCTCCGAGTGATGCAGTGGTAAAAGCGCTCACCCTATCATCCAGAGATCGCTAGTTCGGGATGAGAGGTACTTAGTGCTCCCATATTAATCACAGTTCTACAGCCAGTCAGGGGCGTCTGTGAGCTCGTGCAACGGAGGGAGTGGATAGCGCTGTCCTCCGAGTGTGTTACGCCGCCCCCAACGGTGCGCGAGCGAGCAGGTCGAAAAGGAGCGGTCGGCTGGCGTCAGGTGGTTCGGAGGAAACACGTGATAGTCTTCGGCCCTCCCCGCTGAGTGGTGGTAGTAGCCTTAATGTGGGAGCCCCCTAGTGACCGGGAGGAATTGGACACGACTAAATTAGGGAGAAAATCGGGGAAAAAATCCAAAAAAAAAAAGAGACTTAGATACTTCTTACAAGGAAACAGTTCAATAAATGAGTATGAGTAGCTGCACAAGTGACGTTGTTACCTCAATAACTGGTTGTAGAAATGTCTTTAGGATGTTATTCTCATTCATAAAGCAGCATTTGGTTTATGTAAGCCACTTATGGGTGTTTAAACATTGTCTAGATTTGATATATCACACCTTCACTATTACACAGATGTGTTATCTTAATAAAAGATCCAATCATAACTGTAATCACAAGCACTGATGAGGTTGGTTAAATTTGTCATTACCTCCCCCACCCCAACCCGCACACACGCACACAGTGGTATGAAGAATGCCCCGGCATTATGTACTGTATGTTATTCTAATTGATTAATATATGAAAATAGCCTACAGTAAAAGTGATAGCACTGCATGTTGGCCTGCGTTGGCCTTTGAAATTATGATAAATAATTTTCAGCTATCTTTTCCATAATACACACTTTTGGACCTATACCAGTGGTTTTGTGTGACATTATACATAGCTATGAAATCATATAAAAGATATAAATAAATCAAGAATGTAAGATATGAAGATTTAAATGAGATTTAAAGAAGAACAAAGGGTGGAGGAGGTATTGAGATTATCATTTGAGGAGAAAGGAAGATGGCAGCATGGTGGTGTAGTGGTTAGCACTGTCGCCTTGCACCATCCGGGTCCGATTCCCGCCTGGGGGTCTGTGTGCACGTAGTTTGCATGATCTTCCTGTGCTTGGTGGGTTTCCTCCCACAGTCCAAAGACATGCAGATTAGGCTAATTAGTGTTACCAAATTGCCTGTAGTGTGTGACTGTTTGTGTGTGTGTGTCCTGCCATGGATTGGCTCCCATCCAGGCTGTACCCTGCTTCATGGCTTAAGTCTCCTGGGATAGGCTCCAGGTCCCCCGGCAACTCTGTGTACACGACGGCGTATAGGTATAGACGACGACAGGAGAAAGGAAGAATACAGAAATGGCATGTTGAATAGAGCAACAACTGGGAAAAGCTGTTCAGCCTGACCCTCTGTGCTGACCTCTGGTATCCCATCAAATTCTTCGCACAGTGTGTCTGACTGAACTTTCCATCTCTCAGGCTTGTAGGTTCCTGAATGAGGCTCAGAAGATAATTGAATATGTTTCGCCTGGATCTGGATGATAACAGAGAAAAGGAGATGGATTAGAAGCTGGCAGTCTGTTGTCATTTATGAGATTACGTGAGATCCCGTAGGAAACTTTTATGTAAGAAAGAGCAGAAATCACGCTTACACAGATTGCAGCATTGCCACCTTATAACCTATGGGTCCTTGGTGGGGTCCTGAGCTCAGATTACTCTCTGTGTGGGGTGGTAAAGGTTTTCCATGATTGTCTTCTGGGTTTTTCTGACTTTTCTCTCACTGACCAAAAACAAGCTGGTTGCTGGACTGGATACTCTACTGCATTGGTCACTCAGTGTCAGGGTGTAGGTATTGTAGAGTAGCGTCACATCCCTGCTGTTTTCTGCATCCATCATAAGGCTGATAAATTGACTGCTGAAGATGATTGAATTGAGTGTATAAGAATCAATAGGTGTGTTGAATCACTTTAATCTTATCAAGGATAAATTCATTGCTGTTTGGGTGTCTAGTGTCAATAACTGTATCATGTTACACACACACACACACACACACACACACACACACACACACACACACACACACACACACACACACACACACACACACACACACACACACACACACACACACACACACACACACACCGCAGATGTGGAGATGCCCTAAGCAGTGATTATCGGTACAGGCTGCAAAGGGACCTCTCACATGCCTCCTAACCCCTGCCTTCCAATAATTAGCCTGAGTTAATTACAGTCTTACTGCAGGTTAAGCTAGTGAAAAAAATCACCCAAGAGATATGGTTATATCTCACACACACACATGTATATACCTTCTGAGACTGATTTTATGAGCTCAGTGTCCATGCTCAGAGCAGATTTTCAAAAGGGTTAATAGGGCATGGATGACAGTTCAGCCCTTACACACACACACACAATGGTTTGCCTGCATCTACTATACATCTGATATCTATCTGATAGCCATAAATTCTTTTTGCAGTAAAATAAAACACACTTTTCCTCATAGGCACTATCTAAATGGTCCCATGAGATGAAGGTAACCGTGAACTATTTTCATGGGGACATCCGGCCCTCATTAAGACACACACACAAATGTGAACAGACAAAGACATGGTTTCTGAAAGCAGCAATGCAAGGGCATACTGGAAGTGCCAATTAAGGAATAGCTTACGGTCCTGACGCTCTTAGGGATGAGTCCCCCCCCCCCTCCCTTCTTCACTTCCTTAACATTCTCTCCTCTTTTTCTTCTTGCTCATTTTTCTGACCCCTTTTCAAGAATAGGATGTTTTCCTCCTCCTTATACAGATGCACACACAAACTGTCACACACTTCTGTAATGACCTCATATCTTTTTAACTGTTGTTTTTTTAATAACGCTGTTCCGCTGTAGGAAATGAACAATTATCCAATTAGCAGTTACAGTCTATTACTCTCAACACGTATCAGGCACCATGGGACCCCCCCCCCCTCCCTTCCAGCACCCTATTAATTATGTATCACTAGCATACATTTCTGAAATATAGTTAGACATACAGTATATGCAACTTCAACCTTAAATTTTTACAAATAACATGCAATGAATTTTAACAGGTCTACTTGCAGTACTTGTGTGTCTCACTCTACTGTGTTCATCAGTGGATGTTGTATTGTTGTATAAGTGGTAATCAGGTGTGAAAAAAATCTGAGTAGCGTCACTGTGCCTGATTTCTCCATACTAACCATAAACACTCAGTTATCATTGGGAATTAGCAGTTATAATTCTGCAGAGTGAAACTTAATGTGCTCCTGAACAATATGTATCCAACTTTGTACAAAATTTTGGATAAAATAACATGTCAAAGAATTGAAAGTTAATTGAAGCAGACATTCAGAACCTCTAATCAATGTAATCTTGTCCTGAAAAGGGGTCCAGTAAAATGTGGTCAACAATAGTCCTGCTGTAGGTGGGAAGGTGGTGTAGTGGTTAACACTGTCACCTTGCACCTCCAGTGTCCGGGTTCGATTCCTGACTCTGTGTGCGTGGAGTTTGCATGTTCTCCCCGTGCTTGGTGGGTTTCCTCCGGGTACTCAGTTTACCTCCCACAGTCCAAAGACATGCAGACTTGCTGGAATGTGTGAATGGTATATCCCACCTTGTGGTATACCCCTCCAGGATATACCATGCCTCGTACCCTCCTAAGTCTCCTGGAATAGACGGTAGGACCCCGCGACCCTGGAAAAAAAAAAAAGTGTTGTAGACGATGAGTGAGTTAGTGAGTAGTCATGCTGTGGTCGATTGCTGGTCCCCATCATCTCATTGTATAAGGTTGACATATTGTGCACAAAACCAAGACGGGCTTCTATAAGACAGCATCAAACACCATGTTTTCCAACTTACATGCACTTGCATGTTGTGCAGAACAAGTGTTTAATTGCATATGTAAAAAATAAATCAATGCTCTGTATCATCTTTGTAACAGCTGCCTCTATGCAGTCGCCTTCTTCACAGATTTACCCTCTAGCCTCTTAATTAAATCCCTGGAATGAACATTCCTTTTTTTCCCCCCCTTTTCTAGTCTCACCAAAACACACAAGTATGGGTTGTCTTAGTAAGGCTGTTGTATATTTAAGCATGTGCTGGGTTTTGAATGAATGCTTGGCCCGTGTGCCCTCTCTCTTGGCCGTCTCTGTAATTCCCTCACTTCCATTAACCGCTGTATTGATAACAGTCATTAGCATATTTATGGTCGTAGCAGGGCTGTTATTGTTTGTGCCGGTTATTAATCTTCCTTCCGAGCAACTGATCTGACAGCTCAATCTATTCTGCCATCGCGCCGTGCACTCACACGCTCACGCCACGCTGTGCTTTTGTCTAGAGGCAAATAGGTGGAGTGTGTTCGTGGAGGGGACGAGCGAAGAGGGAGGAAAGGCGTGTGATTGACGTGACCCCTACTCAGGTGAGAAGCTGCCTTCCAGCTGGGCCATGGGCATTTCTGACTCTCTGCCAGCCGCTGCCAGTCTTGTGTGATTGTTCTAACTGATTACACTCCCCTGAGGTGGACGCACAAACCAACAGGCTATTTATTTGACATAAAAGTATCACACAAACGCATATCCGAGCCAGATGTTTGCCTCTGGCTGAGTATACCATCTAGATGCACAGCATGATGGTAGTAGGACATGTGCATATCGGTTGGTTTGTGTGTGTGTGGACGTAGATGGATATTTGTGGTTGCTCTAATATGTTTGTGTGTATGAAGGTGTGTATCAGACTAAATGGGGCTCTCTGGAGAGCAGTGAATACGGAGTGTCACTCTCACCGCCTGATTGACAGCTTGTTGATTAGGGGTCGGCTGAGGGCTGGAAATGAGCCAGTATCACCAGGGGCAATCAGCAACTCCCACGGCTCATCCTCTCTCTTTTCTCTCTGCTGCGCTCACACACAAAAACACACACCAAGAACCCTAGAGGCAGCAAGAGCTGGTCATCTGAGGCTAAAATGTGCTTGAATGAAAGAAAAAAAAAAGAAAGAAAAAGACTACCCTCAGTGCATGGGAGCCAAGAGTAGGATGAGCGTAAAATGTCTTTCACTAACATGAACACACTCTTACACACATATACAATATGTACAGCAATGCTTCCAGGACAAAAGTATACAGAAAGCTGCCTTGATGTACACTTTTAGTCCTTTGCACCAAACCCTTGTATGAGGAAGGTGCACTTGTTTAGGTGCAGTAAACCTCTTTGGCTGCAAAGGAGAATTTTACTGATTTCTTTTCTTTTTTCTTTTTTTACCATCTCCAATGATAAATATCTGCCTTTATTGAGCCTATCATTCCAGACATAACACCGCACAGTGATATATTAGTGATTGCTTTAATAAAGCGGCACAGCGAGATTGTTTTATGCTACAAATGTAAATCAAACTCACGGCACACAGTACATCAATTACCCCGGCTAGAGATATGCTAATAGCGGCGAATATTTTATGGAAGCAGTAAAAATTTGCAATCGTATACTATGTAAGAAATAACTAAAAGGCAGGTCATGAATACAAATAGTTTAAGACTTGTCTTCTACATGCAGCAGGGATGAGCTATCACTCTGCACGTATGTGTGGTGGTGTGTGTTTGTGTGTATGTGAGAACATGTTAACTATGACTTCACTAAGGAAAATGTTTTATATTGTATACTGTAGGCTGTAATACAGTATATTCGCAGTAAAGAATTATAGGGGAAAAAAAACATTTTATTTAGGTTACCTCTGTACTGTAATGACTTCACTAACGCTTACTGATCATAACTGTCAATGACGGTCTTGATCACCTGAAGTGCACTTCCCAGTAAATTTGCACATTCCCAGTAAATGTTAATTTTAACCCATTTTTCTTAAAACAAAACCAAAATAAATAAATAAATAAAAACACTAATGTGACTGTAGCCACAATAATGAAAAAACTCATTTAGATAATTTCCTCAATCGATAATTAATTGATTGATAGTGAAACCAACATGAAATTTAAATAAGATATAATTTGTAACCACAGTCACCTTTTACCCTAGACATACTAGATATATTAGTAATCTTTCCCAGAATTCACACTGCATTTAACATTTTAGTGGCCAACCAAGTGGACAAGAGGAATTCATACTGATGCTGCCACCACCGTGCTTCACTGTGTGGATAGCGCTCTCAGGATGAGCACTGTTGGGTTTCCACCAAAATGCGTGCTTTGTGTCAAAGCAAGAAAGTTCAAATTCTGTCCAGAAAACCCATTTGCTGAGTTCCTGAAATGCCTGGTATCAAAGTTCTGTTTGGATGTCCTAGAGCGTGGTAGCTGTGGATCTCAATGACACTTTCCTCTGATACTAATACGCTCTTCATCCAGCGTGAGTCACAGTTGTGCCATACCACATACAGTAACACTTTGATTGAACACAGGTTTTATTATACAGTATAAATTTTAGAATGCAGTTAAGTTCAATTCCATTTCATACACGATAAGGACCAAGATTTTTGAACACCTGACCATCACATCCATATGAACATCTTTTATGTTGCTCCAAAGTTAGAAACATACAACTGTATATAATATATATTTTTTATTTTCAATGGAACTAAAAGACCCAAGCATATTACATATTCCAGCAACCATCCTGAGCACAACTGAGAAGATCTGGAGCGCTCACTAAACCCCAGACCTCCTCATGCTACATCTAATCTCTCTGATGCTCATTTGACTTACTAGACAAATCTCAACCATACTCTAATATCTAATGAAAAGCCTTCCCAGGGGAGCAGAGGTTATTGTGACAGCGAATAGCGGCTGAATCTGGACGGTGTGGATCAAACAGGTGTGTGGGTAAGGAGTCTGCAAACTTTTGCCTATGTGCTGTAAAACAACAAAATGTGAAAAAGCTCATGGTGGTGAAAAACTGCTACTGTATACAATATTAAGATATTGTGTTTTGATTCTCTAATGTGGTAGATTTGAATCATAACTTGTAAGGAGGACTACAAGATCTAACAGTCATTGTTTATGTTTCTGTATCACCAAATAAAATATTGCAATTTTATTATATAATGCAATAATAGTAATAGGAAATACATTATTGTACTCATTTCAGAGCAGGATATGGTTGTTTATCTGGACAAAATATTTCCTTTTAAATCTTCACTGTAATGTGATGATGCAATAACTTTCATGCAGGTTCCATTTCATTGCTGCATCGTCCTGACAATCAACACCTCCTCCAGGCCTGTAAAAACAATGATCCTTGGTTTTTCTGCGCATCCATCAAACGGCCTCCTCTGGTCAAGGTAAGCAGGTTATGGCCACACTGTGTAAAAGAACTTATCACACTGTCTGTTGACGCTTGTCATTTTTCACATTCATAGCAAAGTTTTGCATCCAAAGAGCTGATAATTCTATGAGAAAGAAATAAGATCAATGATCTGTAACCTCTGCATTGTCTAAAGGTTATCGTGTACCATGTCCCTGTGATTTATGCCCTGGCCAGCCTCATAAGCGCTTTCTAATAAGGCATGATTAAGACCCAATCAACACCCAGATAAGCACAAGACCTTAATAGGTTCGGTGTTAATGAGACGCAAGAGATTGTGCTCTGAAACTGCCAACAAAACAGATGCACATGCCTGAGCGGTGATATAAAAAATCCTTTGCTATAAAGAAATTAAAGATGGTGCTATAATAAAGTATTTCTATGAAATATGAACATGTGCCTCAGGCTTTTTATCTAAACAAAACCCACATCTTGGTACTTTGCAGCCCCATACATACTGTAGTTTTGACTTGAGATGTAAAAACCACCTTTATTTCTCTTCTTGCCCGCTTCAAGTTGGAAATGCTGGCCTCCCAGGAACTCCCCGGTGTCAGGGAGGGAAGGAAGGCAGAGCAGAGAAAGAGCAACACAAGAATAAGCAAGAAAAGAAAGAAAATAAAACTTGATGGACAAACTAAACTCCCCCTAGATCCGGTGCTATGCCCCTTCCTCTCTCAATTTGCAGTGAATTAATGTTCTTCACCCACTACTTGTTCTATGCTACTAAGTTACAGTTGCAATCAGAAGTTGACATACACTCATAATGAACTGGATTGTCATGGTAATTTGACTTTCAATTGACTTTGAACTTTTTTCCAATGGCAGAATGAATGTACAATAAACTCTCTCACTTATCTCACTATGCCACTTATCCTGTACAGGGTGGTGGGACACCTGGAGTCTATTCCAGGGAACTAAGGCTGTACACTTTAGTTGACCTTTAAAGGCATTGATTTTGGTGCAGGGCCTTCTTTCTAGGATTTGATGTGAAACGATTTTGACTTATTACTGGTGACGAGACATGGATTCATCTCTACGGGCCTGAGAGCAAACGGATGATTATGGAATGGAAACATCTTCAATCGCAGACCAAGAAAAAGTTCAGACGTCATACATCACTGGGAAATTGATGCTTAGCGTTTTCGGGGATTCTCAAGGGCCAGTATTGGGATATTGTCAGGAGAAAGGTTCAACAATCCACAGTGCTCAATATAGTGCGAGGACTGCTATTCAGGGGCGTTGTGATCTTACAAGACGATACACTTACGCTTAGGCTTCTACCCACAATACACGGCGATACACGGACGAAGATTCTGCGGCTTGCAAAATACAGTATTGAGCTCTAAATTCTTGCAGTTTGTTTTTATAAAGATTTATGTCTTTTTTTGGGGGGGAGGGGGGGGGGGATTTTCTCCCTAATTTAGCCGTGTCCAATTCCTCCCCATCACTAGGGGGCTCCCCTATTAAGGCTACTACTACCACTCAGTAGGGAGGGCCGAAGACTATCACGCGTTTCCTCCGAACCACGTGACGCCAGCCAACCACATCTTTTCGAACTACTCGCTCACGCACTGTTGTGCGAGTGTCGTAACACACTCGGAGGACAGCGCTATCCGCTCCTTCCGCTCGCATGAGCTCACAGATGCCCCTGATTAGCTGTAGAGCCGAGATTAATGAGCCCTAAGTACCTCTCATCCCTCCCCTCTGAGAGAGCTCGGCCAATCAGCTTCATCCGGGATTCGAACCGGCGAGCTCCGGATGATAGGGCGAGCACTTTATCACTGCGCCACTCGGAGGCCCCAGATTTATGTATTTCAATAAGAAAAGTAAACTCCATGTAACCTAAACACTTCTCCTGTTATATTGAATGCCCAGCCTTCTAACACACAGTATGACTGCAGATCAATCCCGGCAATCTGTTATCACCCAAATGAGGATGGGTTCCCTGTTGAGTCTGGTTTCTTCCTATTGCCATCTCAGGGAGTTTGTCCGTGTCACTGTCGTCCTTGTATATGTATTCTATAAAGCCGCTTTGCAAAACAACCATTATATAAATAAAACTGAATTGAAAGTTGTGCCCCATTGTGCCCCAGAAAAACACCAGTTCAAGAAATCACTGAAAGTCCAACATCGCCATGCTCATTATATAAACTTCTGACTGCAACTCTACTGTACATATCTTTCATGCATAGTCATTACTGGTACTACTGGTTGCCATGAAAAAATACTGCAACTTTTCTTGCATTCATAGACTTATTTATCTTGTTCCGTCTTGCACTTTGTGTACTGTTCAGCTAATGGTTCATTGTTGATTGTTGAGCTATACCGAACCAAATTGCCATCATGGGGAAATACAGATTGGATATGGATGGATGTAGATGTGAAATGATCCTACGTGATTGGAAATAAGTAGACAATAATATATGTGTGGGTGTGGTAAATGACTGAAAACAGGTCCCATAATGCAGCAGGACACGTTGCTGTCTCACAGCTCCAGGTTTCGAGCCTGATGCCAGGATTTCTGTCTGTGCAGAGTTTCACATGTTATCCATGCAGGTTTCTTATTGGTTCTCTGGTTTCCTCCAACTGTTCTAAAATAAGTAGGATACACTACATTGGCTCTAGGTGTGTATGAGTGCGTGTTAACATGGACTGGAGTTCCCTCCAGTGTGTATTCCCACCTTAAGGTCAGCATTCCTGGTTTGGAAGACGGTTTCTACCGTAAACTGATATGGATAAAAACAGTTACTGTAGATGAATGAATGAACTCAGAAATGTCAGACACAAACAGCGTGACTGCAGTAGTGACGTTACACTTCCAATAAGTATCAAAGACAATATGGTACATCAACTGGTTTAATCATGATTCTTTAAAGCATCAACAAGAAAGTAAACGGTCAATATCAGTCCCAAACCCGTATGTAAAAGTGTCCCAGTTTCAGAAACTTTCCATCTGATGGAAAGTTAAAATCTTTGCGCTACAAAGCAAAATAAACATCTAAACATCTGTTGTAAATATAATTGCACCAACTCTAGGAGGTGAAGATTTGTACGAAGAACGACTTCTGTCCCTAAAACATCTTAATTGGTCAGTAGATAAAAGACATTGTGATATGATGCACACATGCAATCAAACACAATCAATGTCCAGCAAAGACCAAGTCATTAAACTCTCAGTCAGCAGCTGCTCCACATCCTGCCTCTGTCCTCCTGTCACTCCAGCTAGAGCCCTCGGCTGGTCAATTCCCTGCATGTTCATGACGGAGAGTGCATTCTTTTAGCACCAGGTCCGTGGAATGACAGAAAGGTTCAGGGTCAATGGGTCAATTGATCAAACTGAGAACATAATGGTAAAGCTGATCAGTGAAAGCCTTCAGAGAGAAGCGCCCTAGCACCCTTTCCCTTCCTGC
Source organism: Clarias macrocephalus (assembly GCA_011419295.1). Lineage (NCBI taxonomy): Eukaryota > Metazoa > Chordata > Actinopteri > Siluriformes > Clariidae > Clarias > Clarias macrocephalus. Next base: position 64,091 of record JAAGKR010000329.1, on the reverse strand, counting down.
CTTCCCTATGCGCTGCTTAAGCTCTGGCTCAACCACAAACCGCTGCATTGCTTCAGCGAAGCTCTCGGCTGTAGGCTGGCACAAGAAGCCCGTCTCTCCATCCGCCACAGACTCCAGAGGTCCTCCAGAAGCTACAGCAATCACGGGGCATCGCATGTACATGGCCTCCACGGGTACGATTCCAAAGTGCTCTCCGCTGGGCGTGTAAAGGACACAAGTGCTTTTGCTTAGCAGTGCCACCTTCTGGTGGTCAGAGAAAGAGCGCAGAAAGGTGATGTGCTCCTCCAGATCAAGAGAGGAGGCTAAAGAGCGTAGCTCGGCATAGTGCTGAACATTCTCAGCCACGCGGTCGTCGTAGCCACCTGCCATGACCAGGTGGACCTGTTCCCACTGCCGAGTCGAAATCCGCTCCTTCAGGACAGCCAGTGCTTGCAACGCTAACAACAGATTCTTCTTTCTCTCGTAGCGATTTATCGAGAGGAACACAAAGCGCCGATGCTCGGGGATCAACCCATCAAGGTCTTCCACGTTTTGATCGAAAGAGGACGTGTTCAGAGAGGGGTAAAGGACATCTGTTTGGATCGCAGACAGGTTGGGGAAGGTCTGTTTGAAGATGTCGGCGGTGAATTTGCTGTTGACTACGATGAGGTCGGCCATGCCGGTTGTGAACTCCTCCAGGCGGTCTATGGGCGCGCGGTAGAGACGCTTGAGCAAGGAACGCCTGTCCGTTAGCAACTGGTCGGGGAAATGGCAGTAGAACAGAACCTTCTTCCTGTGTCGTGTCAGACGCAAGACAGGAATACATGCAGACACCTAAGAGAGAGGATTAACAAAGAGTTTAATAAACTACTTGTTGTAATAAGATTTATCCTTATGCTCTCTTGCGCTGTTTGGTGATAATTTGTGACATGCAAACTTATGTAATTTTACAAAAGTGACTTAAAAGTAATTTTTGCCAACAGATTTGGGAGATTTATTTTTTTATTTTTTTTACATTTAAGAGGTGAATTTTTCATCTTTTCAGGTTGATGTGGACTGGAGTGCAACACAGAGTCAAAGTCAAAGAGAATGAATGTTTACCTGGTCACAGAAAATGACATCATATTGCACTCCGCTCAGAAACACCAGGTAGAAAGCTACATAAATCATACGCAGGTATGCACAGAGGGCGTGGAAGTACCCACACACGCTGGTGGGCAACCAATCGCCGACACACACCACGGGCAGGTCAGGCGACAGCGTTTCTGAGAAGCAGTGCTGTGGATCGTAATGCGCCGTCCAGATCTGGACACTGCATCCACGCGAGCGCAGGGCCACAGCTGCATCCACCACCAGCCGCTCTGCACCTCCTATTCCCAAATCAGGGTGCAAAAAGACCACTCGAACCATGCTGCTGCAACACAACATAAATCAAAAGATTGTAACACCTGCATCAGAACTGTTTATGTACAGTAGGATCAACAGAGCATGCCAGGCAAGGGTCAGTTCAAAAGGTTTAGTCTTTGTATAGCAGTTCAGTGTTTGCTGCCTCCAACACTATTTTGGATTTCTTTTTAACATGATGCTAAATGTCACATGAAAATGGTGAGTGAGAAAACAAGCTTTTGGTTAGTTTTTTTGGGGGGGGGGCTAACAGCATAATATTACAGTGATTTCTTATAGTTCATTACTTTTCCTATTAAACTATATTTGTCTTATATTTCAGCATAAAGACATTTAATGTGCGTCATGGTGAAGCTTTTGTTAAATAAACATGGCCAACTCTGCAAATTTGTCACTAAATCACCAACTTCTCAATTGCCATTATTCCCCAACAACCAATCACTGATCAAATTGATTCATGAATCGTTATTCTATTCTATTGTGTGCTAATTCGTGTATCGCCACACTGACTCCAAAAATCTATTTTTAAATGATTTATTACATTTATAATAGAGATGCACTGGTTGATCAACCAGTGACCAGAATTGGAAGGTTTCTTGGAATCAGCCATCACCAACCATGATGGACCTAATTGATTTTGTGCCAAGTTGTTTCTAGACTAATTTGAGCTCTCCAAACACATGCGTTATAGAAGTTTAGCAAGGCCGTGTGCTCACAATTGCTTAAGATGCTTGTACATTCTTTTTTTTTTTTAAAACATCATTGTTTCTTTATAATCCTACAGGTTTCACACTCTGAACTATTCCCACAATTGCATCCCGTGTCATAGGAGTGAATCATTTGCTATGTTTGTTTAGAAATAATAATTTGTGACAAGACATACGCGATGTTCATTAAAACATTTAACTTTAAGTAAAATATTAAACACTTGTATTTGATGTTAGTTTGTATTGTTTAAAAGCTGTGCTTGGTTCTTAAGTGATAAAAATAAATGTTAGAAGGATCGGGCTACATTTAAATACAGTGGAACCTCGGATTGCGAGTAAAGTGGTTTACGAGTGTTCCGCAAACCGAGCAAAGATTTTTAATACATTTTTCATCGGAAGCCGAGCAAGTATTAGTTTACGAGCGCCGAGTATCATGCATCACGTATGCGGCCTTTATTTTGACACAGAGCGTCACTCTTGCGCTGCAGAATTTTTCAGCATCTCTTATGTGTGTGCGTGCATGTAATTTGACACACACACACACACACACACACACACACACACACACACACACACACACACAAACACCCTGACACATGCACAGACACTCTCTCGCCTTTTCACCCCCTCCCCGGCTTCACAAACACACAGAAACTCTGCTCTGCCGCGATTCTTTTCAAAGGTAAGGTGCTGGTTCATTTGTTTTGTTTCTGTTTTCTTTACTTTACCGCCGTGATTCCCTTAGTGTGCTCACGCCAGTGTCCGAGAGATTTCTTTTTTTTCCCTGTTAAAACGGTGTTTCCGTTGTGTGTGTTTGTTGTGAAACTTAAAAAGTGATTCCTTTAGTATGCGCTCACGCCAGTGTCAGAGAGATTTCTTTTTTTCCTGTTAAAACAGTGTTTCCGTTGTGTGTGTTTGTGTGTATTTGTTGTGAAACTTAAAAAGCGAGGTGGGGAGAGGGAGGAGGAGTGTTACTGTGTAAACCGAGGCGAGGGAAGGGGCTAATTCCACACACACACACACACACACACACACACACACACACACACACACACACACACACACACACGGCGCCTGCGCGCACCAATGAAAACACTTAAGGGTTTCAAAAAGCACAAAAAGGTTCAAGGTACTAAAATTGTAAAAAATAATAATAATAATAAAAAAGTTCATATAAAAAATGGATATTTTTAAAATTTGTGATACTTACAGAATCTTAATATTAATCGATTCGGCACTTGGGTATTGTCATAATGTTGTATCCTGATGATTCCCATCCCTACTGATCCCTAAGCATCCCAACAACCAATCACAAATAAATATAGCTTTTTGCCTATATTTACAAGTGTTCTATCCATCCATCCATCTTTACAACCGTGGTAAGACCTATTGTGTGGTAAGGTCAATATTCATCTACATCTACATCTAGGCATTTGGCAGACGCCCTTATCCAGAGCGACTTACATTTTTTATATCTCATTACATCTGAGCAATTTAGGGTTAAGGGCCTTGCTCAAGGGCCCAACAGTGGCAATTTGGTGGTTGCGAGGTTTGAACCTGGGATCTTCTGAACCGTAGTCCAATGCCATAACCACTGAGCTACCCCTGCCCTGCGTATTTTTCACACAATACGGGAAATTTTGGACGCTAAATTAACTTAAACTACATGTCTTTGTACTCCAGAGTACCTGGAGGAACCCACGGGGACAACATGAACAAACCTCGAGGTGGGACTCGAACCTGCAACATGAAGGTGCAAGGCGATAGTGCCACCTGTCACCAGCCATTAGGTCACCGTGCCACCTGTTATAAGTCTTACAATGTAGTTATTCTATCTGTAATTTTCCTTTGTGTCTATTCCCAATCACTGAGTCAATGTGCCTGAATAACGATTTTAATATTTGTGTAAATACATTAATAGTTAGGTCTGTAACCAAAGACGATCTATTACTAAAAACTCTAAACTATTCTAGTCCAGTCTGTCATGAAAAGGTTTTTGCGAAACTGGTTCTGTTTTTCAAAAGGCTGGGTTGGGCAAACCATGCCTTAAATTTAATCACAGATTTATATTACACAAATTTGTAGATTTCCTGTATTACATTCATTTTTTATCTGACCAACCTCTTAGCAAAATATTAAGAAGAGCACCAAGCTACATAGTTTAATAGAAATATATGTCAGAATCGTTCCTATTTGAACAGCTATAATAAAGTTAGTTTATAAGTTTATAAGATTGAGGGACATAGCGAGCTCTCGGTGCTGTACATCTAATAGGTGTACACGTCAAATACATATAAGATATAAGGTTAAAATATCTTAGCATTATATTAACATGAACGACTGAGAAATTATACAACCTGAACACTTACCTTCAATTGTTGTATTAGACTACACTATCTAACCGGCGGCCATGATGGCTCAAAACTCCACACAGCCGATTCAACCCAGCAATAAATATATAAGAATAACGGAAACTGCGCTCTAATTGAGCCAAAATGTCTTCACTTCCGCACCAGCTAGGGCACGTCATTACTACCTACACTGGTCGCGCCTAACTTTGCCTGTACATTTTTTCATAGTACATGTCAAATTAAATAGTTATACAATACAATACATAATTAATAAATAATTTTATTGAACAAGGATATATATGTATGAAATTAGTCTACAGCATTTTAAGTGATAATAGTTTTGTTTTTTGGAATTTAATCAGGCGTAAGACGGGCAGCTAAGGGGGTCCTCTCTTGAGTTGTCGTGGCCTTTTCGTTAAGTCGTCAGCAGAACCGCAGCCCTGGTCTTTACTGTCCGCTCATTCTCAGTGACCATCGTTTTACTCAGGTCTTACTCTTGAAGTCTCTGCAAAAATCTTAAGACAACATGGTAAGTTCATGAAAAGAGAGTTTTATAGTTTGTAGAGCGTTTAAAGTTAGATGTAAGCGGTTTTACGGCCACAAATTGAACGAGTCAGAATATCTGTAACGGTCAGCTTTCAAACGGTTATATACAGTATACACACACACACACACAGGTAAATGTTATTAACGTTGTTCTGTTAAATGTAGCGTGTTGTAACAGTTAGTTCACACAGCCTAAACCTAATGTGTGTATTTTTTGTAAGATTTCTACATTGTATAGTTTTGCTTACGTGGCTTATGGTTAGTGTTCGACTGGAGTAATGATAAGTCTGCACCATCATCTTAACATGTATATCTCTCTCTCTCTCTCTCTCTCTCTCTCTCTCCCTCTCACACACACACACACACACATACTGCTCGCTACAGGATTTCAAACATTATTATAGTCTTAATCATGGTCCGCTTCTCTATGCAAAGCCTTACAATCTCACTCTAAAATCCTTACACTCTTAGTTCTTGTCTTGACCGATGATGATGATGATGTTAATGATGATGGGTCTTTGGTCTAAAATATCCCAGTACTTTAGTCAGTGTTGAATGTTATTTCAAACACCTACTTTTGATTCCAGCCTGGACCCGCAGCAAGCGCATCGAGTGTCGGCGCCTCCGGCCGTTCCCCGAGCAAGACGGTGGCCCCGAGATCAGCAGGATCCACAGTCAGACAGCGGTAGGAGCTCTCGCCAAACCTTACGAGTCAATATTATTTCACTTTGAGACTTGAAGTTGCTGCAAGTTGATCAACAGGGTCAGTGGTTAAGGACATGCACTATGGATCAGAAGCTTACAGGTTCAAACCCCAGCACCACCAAGCTAACACTGAGCAATCCCCATAACTCTCAACTGCTCAGGTGTATCATTAAATAAAAATGTAAGTCACGCTCGATTAGGCCGTCTCCCAAAATTCCACAAATCAACAAACGGGTCCATGAGGATGCTGGGAGTCTCGAAAAAGACAATATTGCAAGATCTCATGCTCTGAAGATTATATTCATCTATTGGTCTGATGCCTCAAATGTCTAACATGTCCAGAATGTGTTCTCAAACTGCAAAATGTGATTTAAAAAAATAAAATTTATCGATCACATCATCGGTTAACTAGGGAAGTTTACAGGGCAGCCATTCATCACGAAGATCATTATTAACAGCAAAACCCAAACTGATGTGCAGTTTTAGAAGAGTTAGTTATAAGCATATAACTAATATAAATGATAATGCTCAAAAAGTTGTTGAATGGACACAACCCAGATATGTGAAACAGTACAGTAGCAGACCTGATTAAATAAGTGGATTATAATTTATTGATGTTGAAGTCCCTTTGTAAGCAAGCATTCGAATCTCACCCCTGTGAGAAGTCTTCTTTCCGTGCTTGTTTGCTATCCTCAGGGTGCTCCGACATCCTCCGACAGTCCACAGACCTGCAGTGTAGGCTGATTGCCTGTAGTGTACTATTGGGGGTTTGTGTGCGCGCCCTCTAGGCTGCAATAAATGGGGTCCTCAAGAATGTATCTTCTCCTTACGACAGTTACTATTGGCATAAATTCATAGGTCTTTACAGCCAATTACAGTTAATTATGCCTTGATTTGATTAAGAATTATTTTATTTAACAGGCATCAAATCTGATTTGTCCCGAGCAGCTTTATTGCATACGTCCACACTCCAGTCCAGTAAGTGGCGGTATTGCACCAACTGCCCATAAACTCAGAAGAAGAAGCGATTATTTACAGCAGATGGAAGTGTGAATCAATTCTGAATCCTGACCCATCAATTCAATTTATTGAATCGACCAGCAAGTGTTTTGATTAAAATTCATAATCGATTAACTTGCACGGCTTTACTGCTTACCATCAGATAACACTGACCATTTTGGATTAAAATAGACTCCTGCTTGAGCATAAAATCTGTTGAAATTTTGGGCAAAGTTTAAATAGATTTAAGTCAATACACAGTCTTTTATTTTCAAATACGTATACAGTTGATTATATCCAAATATATTCTACAAGTATTTACAGTGTGTTGAATTAATTTTCCTATTAATATTGTAGTCTCATCAGTTCTGTATGTATACTGGGAACACAACAGTGGGCCTAATACTGAACCTAATAGGTCTCCTTTTCAGGTTTTTTGCCTCTGCGGTGTACTGAATACATGATTATGTTAAAATGGCATTTTCTCCATTTCTGTAGACATGAAAATACAATGAACACTCGCATGAGCACGCGAGCCATATGATGGTGATATTAGGAGAGCTTTACCGAAAGTAACACACAGGTAGGTACAACTTCATTAACTAACCTAAGTTGTTCAAATTGCCAATGTTAATAGAGCATCTCTTTCTCTGTATGAATGTACAACTCAACATAGTCTCCATCACAAGTCATGCATTTGTCTAATTTTTGAACCCAACTTTCGATTCCACGATTTTTTTGAAGGGGAACCAGCATTTGAGATGAACCATGTACTGGGTGACAAAGCGGATTTTCAGATGAGAGAGTTGGGTTCCACGACGGCACAAATGCATGGCTTGTGATGGAGACTATATTAAGTAGTATATTTGTGTAGAGGAAGAGTTACTCTACCAACATGTGTAATTTAAACAAACTCGGTCAGTTATTGAAAAGGTTGTACCCACTTGCGTGTTACTTTCGGTACAGCCGTCCCAATATCACCATCACCGGGCTTGTGTGCCCATGAGAGTATTCAAAACATTGTGTTTTTACATCTGAATTGGCAAAAATATTCTGCCTCATACATATCAGAAGTTGAACTGTAAAACAGTTGTAAAAAAAGAGTGTAGCAGTAAGAGCAGCTTATTGAAACAGTAGAAAAACAATAAAAAAGCAGAAAAACTCCAACATCTGACCAGTTTTTCTGCTTTTTTATTGTTTTTCTACTGTTTCAATAAGCTGCTCTTACTGCTACTTTTTTTTTTTAATAAACGATCACATTCACATGTGTGGACTGATGATGAGCTGGAACTTCTGCTTAAGGAATGTCCTTTTTTTATGTTATGTTAAACAGTCCTGATTAGATCAAACACCTAAAACAAGAGTGATCAGTGTTTTTCTCAGGAGTGCATTTTCCCTTTAAGAGTGATTAAATCAGAGTCGTCAACTAAGAGTCAGTTTCAGTCCGAAGAGTAGCATGAATCTTTGTTAATTTTATATACATGTGCTTATAAATATGTATCCCCCCCCCCTTTTTTTTAACAGGAAAGCGACTGGCAGCGGTACACGGTCTGCAGGTAGAGCTACAGCAACGGCAGGTACAGGTGGCATGTGGCGCTTCTACACCGAGGACTCACCCGGACTCAAAGTGTAAGTGGATAGAGAGAGATAAACACACACACACACACACACACACACACACACACACACACACACACACACACACACACACACACACGGTGCACTAAACTGTTTACACTGCTGTCAAGCATTTGTAGTGATTATCAGAAAAAACGTTTGTAAATTCTCACACCAGCATGTGACACCAAATAATACAACCATTTTCAGGCACGTTGTTCATTTACATAATGTGACCTTATAGTGTGTTTTTTTTTTTTTTTTTTTTTTACTTCTAAAAAGATTGAGGTTAACTATATCTAATCAGCAGATGTAAATGATCATACCACATGTAGATAAAATAAAAATAAAAAAAGACTCAAATTATGGCACACAGTGTGGCTCTGATCGCTGAGACGTCCTTCTGTAATATTTGCAAAATAGTCAATGTGGATTTTTTTTTTTGCTGCCAGGAAATGAATAGCATCGATTTAAGACATAAAAAAAAAAAGTAAAACCTCCTGAAGCAGTACTCTGGACAGATTATATTTTCAAACTGTGCCGTGTTTCCGAGTGACAGGCTGTGTGTGTGTATGTGTGTGTGTGTTTGCTGGTTGATGGCTGGCCTGGGGGAGGTGTTATGTTATTAGTCAGTATTATTTCAGTTTGATTTTTCTCACCACATACACACACACACACTGACATTGCGTTGCTCTGAAAGGCGCAGAACATGTTTTTACCAAACTGAAATTTCTGTGTTTAGCCCACATGCGCGTGTTTGACATGTTTAGTATCAGAGCGTTGAGGCTAAAGTGGTAGCTGATGTGGTATTGTTAAGGATTGGAAGCTGGTTAAGTGCATTATAACAGACAGAAGTTTGATGATCGTTCTCTTCTAACAGATTTGCAGAAGCCATATCCTTATTACCTACCGCACCTTCTGTACATCAATCACTCTCACTCCTGTACATATGGACCAATACTCTCATTTACCACATTTTGTTATTTATTGTAATTAAGCTACTTATGCACTTCATGTGACATTGCATTGCAGTGAAGATAACATACTCAAATAACACAATATACATGAATAAATATAAATATTGTACACGTATACAGATAATTATAAAATAGAGCAATGATAAACGCAAGCTATGTATGGTGCAAAGATGCATAGTGGATAAAGCAGTGCAATATAGACAGAAGTATATTATCAAAAATCACACCAACAAAAAAAGTGCATTGTGCATGCAACATTCACGAGGAATAAAATTCATGCATGCATCTGAAAATCTTGTGCAACCTGCGTTCATTCTTTAAATCGAGTTTTGAGGTGGGGTCAGCATCCGACATCTCCGCACCTATGTCAGTCTCCAGCAAAGACACCAGTGGTGGAGCTGCAGTTTTTCTGGTCAAAAAGTACTATAGCATGTTATAGTATATTACAATGATAATATTGTAATGATGATTAAGATAAAATTCTTTCAGGTGTGTCTCATTTGCACTCATTGATTTTAGTATGATTGTAGTATTTACCTGATATGTGCAAAAAAAATGTTTTTGTCGCTAAAATCAATGAATTATTGTGTTCTTAAAATTGATCGAAATAATCACGGTAATCATTTAGGCCATAATCATGCATAAAAGTGATATTAATATAAAATACAAAACTCTGCTGCTATAGTGATTTACTGCTTTATGTTCATAAGCTGAGGTAATGAATAAATGAATAGAGATGCTTAATCTGTTAACAAACACGCGCTCACACGCACACACACAGCTCCTCATTTTTAATTCATCCCCCAACTCAATAGGAAGTGACACAGAAGGGAGCGGCAGTGGGGATCTGCGAGGTTTAGCATTTACCAGGATAAACATAAAATTTTAACGACAGGAAATTGGCCTCTTGGGCTCAACCCCATCTTCATTTGATCGCCCTTGCCGACTAGCCTCCTAGACAGAGGTGTGTGTGTACTTGCATGCTCCATCTCCACCCTCATGTGTAGTTCTGATTAAAATAGTTTTTGTACAGTACAGGTATCTGTGTTTTAATACAATTAAAACTTCCTTCACTGCCATATTTGCAGAAAATTTAGTTTGTTAAAATATATTTATACTGGTTTATCGTAAATCTGGTTATTAGTAGTTAGTAGGCCACAGCCTGGGTTTGATTTCCGTTCAGGGAACCAAACTCTGCCGCTGTTGGGTCGTATGAGCCGGTGTGCTCCTAATGCCGCCAGAATAAAACAGGAAGAGGGCGTCAGGAAAGTTATGCAGTGTGTAAAACCTGTTCCATATCAAAAAATACACAGACCTGATGAATTACAACCTGTACATTAAGTAGACTAGACAAAGGTTCAAATTTGCTTTAGTTAGCTTTAAGGGTTACGCTGATGATTTTTTGACATCAAGTTTTTTTTGCACTTCATAAAATATTTCTTTGGGAATTGGGAAGACCCAACATGACAGCAGAGATTAGAAATGTTAGAGAATGAAACCTGGAATTAAGAAAATGTATATATATTAATGTAGTTTAAAAGAGGCAGGGTTGACTCTTATGGTTCCGGCTCTGGGTTACTGATTAGAACGTCAGTGGTTTCAGCCCCAGCAGCGCCAGGCTGCCACTGTTGAACCCTTGAGCAGGGCCCTTACCCATATCTGATCCAGGGGGTGCTGTATCCTGTTGACCCTGTGGTTTAATCACAGGTTCTTGACTGAGATAAAAATAAATAAATAAATAATAATTTTACTGTGCTTTACAGTACATGTGACAGATAATTGAATTTTAACATTCAAAGGGAATGTGTAAAATTTAATAAATTGTTAACATAAAGTTTAACCAGGTAGAACTTCCTGAACCAGTTGAACCAGTTTTTCCTGTTCCAGTATAATTTTTAAGAAGGCATAGCTTAAATTTAAGCATTTTCCTGATGAGGCTAAATTCCTGTAAAGCTGTGTATTTATGTAAAAAGTGATGCAAATGATGAATATGGTGAGGAGCGTGTGTTCATTATGATGTTTTTCCTCACATACCTTATTGGCTGAAGTTTGTCTCGTATTATAAACATCCTCCTCGCAGGTGTGTTCACGCCACAGGTCGAAGTGTGTGGATGTGCAGCCGAGGGGCCTCGTGATGAGTTAATCTGCGTGAGCTCCTTTTCGCCAGGCTGAGGGGTGTGTTTGTATGCATGTGTTTTGGAGCTTAATTAAAGTCCTGTCTGAAAAGGTCACATCAATTAAAGCCTGGGGGGGTGGGCCTTCGGTCGGCATGGTTACACTGCTGCCTAGCGACCCAAGGGATGGTCAGTTCCGCTTTTAATAAAGCCGCTCGTTAGCCACCCCACTCGTTAGTGCAGTGCCACTCACTGGTGTCTCGCAGCCTGTGTACTCCTCCCCTGCATCACATGACCTCCGTGAGGAGAGCTGATTGGCCCGCGGGAAAGAATCATTGATGCGCCAGAGCTATCAGTCAGAAGTTCTCTGTGCCGGGGTTAAGACTAATCCACAGATAGATTTTTAGCTTTTTGAATATGAGAGAGAGAGAAAGACATGTATGGAAGATCTAGAAAAAGCGTTTTATTGAAAAACATTTTTAAGGGAATGTGAATATAAAATGAACAGTGATTCCATGTGTAAATATAATCATGTCATGTTTTCTCCACTAGAGGTCCTTCTGTTAACATGCACCGAGATTTAGATACTATACATGGAAACATCTCAACGAGTTACTCTGTTTCTCTCTCTCTATCTCTGTGTCTTTGTCAGTCTCTGTTTGTCAGTATCTGTCTTTCTGTTGGTGTCTCTCTGTCTCTGTCTGTGTGTCTGTTTTTATCAGTTTTGGTGACTGTCTCTCTCTCTCTTGCTGTTTCTATCTCTCTGCTATGTTTTCCTCTCATGACATATTGGCATGAATTGTGACTAACTCTTGCTAAAGCATTAACAGAAGAAAGGAAACAAAAAGTGTAACAATGTTCATGGTATTTGTCAGAACAAGTGAACAAAATGAACAAAATCCAATAATTCTATCTCGCTCTCTCTCTAGTGGCCCAGTACCAGTGCTGGTAATGAGTCTGCTGTTCATCGCTTCCGTCTTCATGCTACACATCTGGGGGAAGTACACCCGTTCCTAAACCCACTGACATTTGAACTCTGACCTCCATGCGGTAATGATGATAAAATAAAAATCAGTGATTATGAATTAAGCCATTGGACCCGGACCAAACTCCGCCCCTTAAACAGGAAATCCTGGTTCACGTGTTTTCATTTCAGAAGAGTAAACAAGGTTTTCTTCCCTGCCACATCTTCTCTTTTCTTCTTTTTTTTTTAAATCTTAAACAGGACATGTAATTTTTTTTTTTGCTAAACTTTGTACAAATGCTTGTGTAAACTTGTACAATAATAAAAAAAACAGCAAAAAAAATTGCCTTTTTCTTTAACAAGAAAAAAAAATCACTTCTTGAGAGTGATGTGGAGCACTATTACATAATGCGCAAAGGCAGGTGCAACAAGTGTATGTGTGTATGTGTGTGTAAAATGATGAGAACGGTGCTTGTGGGACTCCACCTGCCTCTGGGCAATTGCAGATTAGTGTTCACTTTAGCCTGCAGCTCTAGACCCACAATGTGTGCATGAGCAAAAGCGTGCATGTTACGGATTTACAAGGAAATTTGAGCGACACTGAAGGTGTGAGTCACAGTGCTGTGGCTGCTATGTTGAGAAAATGTTCAGCTTTGCCATAACGGTAGAGATTTATGTCCTTTCTCTAGTAAATATTTTCACCTGGCTGCTGTAGATTACTGTAATTAAACGTAATTATTGGCTTCTACTTAGTGCTAAAAAATTCCTACAGTTGACTCAATAAGTATTTAGACAGTGAGTTTTTTTTTTTCTTTCTTTTTTTTCTCCCCAGCCTCATGTTGGTATCTTTTTCTTGCATCGCATTCTAATGCAAATTCAACACATGGAATCCTCTCCTTAATTAGTTAAAAAATAATAAAGGGTCACATCTGCCCTCTAAATCGCATATCAGTCAAGGGACTTCTTTTAGAAAAGAAAAAAAAAATTGAGTAGCGGTATCCATATTGCACAAATATATATTTTTTATCCCATATATGAAATGTAATGGCTTCCAAGCTACTGATGGAGTGATTAGAACCAGACCAAACACTGCATGATTTTTGGAGTGCAGTAATCTTATCATAATCTGACCATGACAATCTTTACACTGAAGGAGGAAATCATCTCTGCAGGTAACAGACATCAGAAATGTTTAACATTCTCGTTTACGGTGTATACACAAGTGCTGTGAAGTGAGAAGCTGTCATTTTGAGCATGTGCTCTATAAATACACCCTTAAATACAGTCAAACCATATATGGCACCGCCAAGATACCGGTCATCCTCACGGCTTCTTCCCCCTGGACGCGCCCGATCCGTCCTGATGCCCTACTACAAGGAACCATGAAGATGCCTGTTGACTTTTTTGATAAAAACAGTTTCACTATGATTCACCTCTAATTGTTTTAGGACTGAAATTTGTTGGTAACCACAACCAAGTGTATTCTTCTTAACGTCAACACATTTCCTCGTGTACAGTTGCATTGTTTAACATATAGCACTTAATTATAGAAAAAATGAGGATTGGTTACCTTTCGAGTCTTGTTCCTCTCGAGGTTTTTTCCTCAAGTCATCTTAGGGAGTTCAGCCACATATTGTCCCTCGCCTCAATAAGGACAAAATGTATAAATCTATACATTTCTTAATGTTTATTTTTTTTATCTAAATCTATATCCAGAATTTAAAATCTTTGATATATTGTTTACTGGTAAATGGGTTGTGTATAAATAGCATTCATATTTCAATAAAAAATTTAAATTTAGGTTACATGTTAAATAGTAAATTATTTCAAACCCTTTTTCTATTTGTCTTAATTGTAATTATTATGGCTCACACTGAAAATCAAAAATCCAATATCTCAAAATAGAATATTTCTTTTTTTTTTTTTTTTGAGTAAATTATTGTCCATACAGTATAAATACCATGTATCTCTTAATCAAATCAGGCTGCAGAGTTAAAGTCATGAGAAGACGATCAGCAGCAGCCTCTACAAGGGGGGTAAACCACAAAAAGGCTTTGCTGAAGGGCTGACTGTTTGCACAGTGTTCTATTGAATCAGATTCAAGGAAAGTGGACTGGCAAGGGAGATTGTTGTATGAAAAGGCGCACAAGCAACTGAGATGACTGCAGGCTTAGGAAGATTGATTAAAGCTGATTGAAGAACTTGGGAGGGCTGGGAGTGAGGCTGGAGTCAGTGCATTAAGAGACACCACACATAGACATCTTCAGGAAACTGTTCAACTGTTGCATTAACCAGATGCATGTTGCATCTGACATTGTCAGAGTCAGGCTGAGGAGAAAAAAAGAAACCCCCTTTTCAGATGAAAGTACATTTTGCATTTAATTTGAAATTCAAGGTCCCAGAGTGTGGAGAAGGTGTAGAGAGGCAGAAGACGGGAAGGCAGAAGTCTCCACAGTCTGTAATGAGCCGGGGTGCTACAGTATGTCATTTGTTATTGTTGGTCCACTGTGTGTAGACAAGTCCAAAGTCAACGCAGCTGTCTACCAGCGGATTTCAGAGCGCTTCGAGATGCTTCCTTCTGCTGACAAGCATTACTGAGATGGCGATTTCCTTTTCCAGCTAGCATATGCCCACAAGTGCCAAAACTACAGTACCACTAACTGGTTTGTTGAACATAATATTATTGTACTTGATTGACAAGGAAATTCCACTGACCTGAACACAAAAGAGAATCTATGGTGTATTGTCAAGAGGAAGATGAGAAACTGCTGACCAAACAATATGGTTGTTATGAAGGCTTATATCAAAGCAACCTTGTCTACAATAATCTATAATCTATAATATGAGTTTCACGTTTTAAATTAAATTATATATGGAAAAAATTACTTTTCCAAAATATATATATATTTTTTTGAAATTTCAAATGAGTTTTTTTTTTGCCTATAAATCCATATTTTTGGGCCGCCCTGTTCTGGGTTTGGTGCACTCCAGGGCAAGGATCAGAATCTCCTACAAATCTTATTAGAATATTTAGGAAGATTTTCAGTAATAATAATAATAATAATAATAAAACATATGAATTAAATATGTAAAATTGAATATAAATTTTTTCCCCCTGATTGTTTTAAAAGAAATTATTTGTATTTGAACTTAATTGTCACGTGAGTTATTATATTAACACTTTATAGTCAATTACATATGAATGAACATGGCCATAGAATTTTTTTTAGGGAAAGTCTTTTAGAAACAGCTGGGCATTAAAAAGTGGTTCTAATTTTCTCTCTCAGAACATGAACATTTGGAGAAACTGAACAGTGATTATTGTTAATTGTGGGCAATTTAAAATAAATGACCCTTAATGCCTTAATAATAATAATAATAATAATAATAATAATAATAATAATAATGTATTTTCTTCTTCTTCTTCTTATTATTATTATTATTATTATTATTATTATTATTATACAGTACTTTAAAATGTTTAATAAAGTTTCACTTGTTTGGAAAGTCATGTCTTCTCCTTGACCTTACAGTAACGCCTGCAAGGGGCGCTCTAGATTGCTACACCCACACAAACACACACACAGACACACACACACACACACACTCCTCATGAGACTGCAATGGGCTGAGTCCCGCTCCACTGCCTGTGTGTGTGTGTCTATGTGCGTGTGTCTGTGTGTGTGTGTGTGTGTGTGTGTGTCTCTATGTGTGTGTTTGGGTCTGTGTGTGTGTCTGTGCGTGTGTATTATTCATGTCCTGAATAATGAGGGTTAGGTTTCCCCACTGGTCCAGTCTAATCCCTACTGCGGGTGACACAGCCAGAATTATTCAGCATCATCTTAAAAATAAATCCATATCAGTTGTGTGTGTGCGTGCGTGCGTGCGAGCGCGCGTGTGTGTGTGTGTGCATGTGCGTGCATGCACATGCGTGGATTGGATATTGTCAGAAAATAAGACAGAAAATCTAAAGTGCATGTCTAACAAAAAATAGCAATACAACCTGATGAAAATTCTGCACATGATGCTGCCAGACATGCAAAGTCAAACACACACACACACACACTTATCTGAACTTCACCTCTCCCACTCAGTCTGGGTTAAATCTGCTGATTATCCGGGCCTGAAAACAATTTCAAAAAAGTGGGTTAATCTACAACGAAAATATGAAATACTGTATAGTCCATTTCCATGTTAGAAAACATCCATGTTCCTATTACATCATTAATTATAACACTAAATATCATTCGTTACTCAGACAGGCTGAACATCTCTATATAATTAATATAGTTTGAATATCATTTTCTTCTACTTAGACTACCTGTATATTCAAAATATGTACCGATCAATTAAAAGAAGAAAAGTTCTTGGAAATGAACAGCGCTTTGCATGAACGAGGGAAGTTTGAGAGGTGCGTTCTTTATTTTTCTTTATGTGCACTTTTTTTTTCTGTTAACCATTTCCTGAGCACTAAACCGCTGCCTGTGTAGAGGGGCAGCCCCACATGCACACACACACACACACATACATATACACACATGCAAATGCTTTCTGTGCACACACACACACACACACACACACACACACACACACACACACACACACACATATATACATCTATACATACAGTATAAAATGTAACATGTTTGAAAAGACATGAGAAATTAGTAAGATGCTTTAAAGGGATTTAAGGCGATAAAAAAAAAACGCAACATCTACTGGGCTCTTGATACACTCACACACACTCTCACACACACTCACACACATTCACACGTGAATTCCTTCAGAGGAAGAGTCACAGAAAAGTGTTTAAATAGGTCAGTGCATTCTCTTTTTTTCCCCTCAGCCTGTTTGTATTTATGGCACCTTCTTATGCCCTGTTATTAGCACTAACTGAGCCTAGTGTACTCGCCGTCTCTCTCTCTCTCTCCTCTCCTGTTGTAGTCCAGGTCGAGTTGTGCGTCTGGTAGCAAAGTCATTTGTGCTACAGAAAGAATTTTTTTGGTTTGTTTTTTCAGTGAAGGGAACAGAGACGGTTCGCTCTGTAGAACTGGGATAAAGTGGAAATGCAAATGTTGTGTTAAAAGAAGTCGAGGTCAGGATGCTGCCATGCTTGTCTTGTGCCTTTGTAACAGGCAGATTATTATCTTGGCTTAAACAGACTAACTGTGTAAAAGTTTGCATCAAGAGAGCAGAAAGATATAGCCAGGTCTAAAGCACCTTCAGCATTTTGAGCACACACACACACACACACACACAAGAAAAAAACAATGCCGTCTCTGACATAACACTGCCACCTCACCCTTAAATCACCTTGTTTAAAAAAAAAAAATCTTTCAGATGCGCAAATAGTTTTAGTTTTATTGAAGTTAGATTTAACACATTTTTAAACAATTCCAGCATGATTTTTTTTTTTTTTTTTTTTTTGGTTGTCAAAAACGTTTTACAGAAAAAAACAGAATTACTGTAGGTATCTGTTTGTTTTTTGAAAGTTGGACTAACTTGTAACTCCATGACGCTGTGGTACCTTTGAACAAATGAGCTCAATACACTGTTGCGAAACAACATCGATTAATATTATTCACTTTTATCTCTCAACTGAAATACATCCATAGTGCTGATGATCATTTTAAGCCCGACCAAGACTCGTACCTGGATCGCGGTAGTGCTAGCGCTAAATGCTATCCACTGGTCCACTGGGGAAATTACTACTAAGCCTAGTAAATGTATACGTGTTACTTTGTCTGACTTTAACTTCAACTAAGAAAAAGTACTAGATAAGTGTCATTTACAAATCATTGCATTGGGAAGCATCAGAAAGAAGAGGAAAAAAAACTAGCATGGGCAGTACGAGCAAGTCGGGGATATACAGGTATGCGGCACTTACTGCTTTGCAGGTTGTGTGGTGATAATGTTGATATTCTGTTGTTTTGAGGTTATTATTTCTGGGTCATGCGTTCAAAGTTATCTGGAAAATTCTAATTTTCAAAAACAACCTTCCCGTCCCGTCTTGATAGAACGTCAGGGTTCAAGCTACTGTAGTAATGAAATGATGAATCGTGTATCTAGGGTTAGGGTTAGGGTAACCTAACCCTTAGTGTGGGTTAAACTTTATAATCATATCCTTTCTAATCAGGGATAGGACAAAACACATGAATTAAACTCACACTCGATACTCATTTTGATAGCTTATGGTAAAAAAAAAAAATGTAATGAAGGAAACATCACTTAGGAAATACTATTGTGTCCTATTACACTCATAAACCAAACATTCACAGCTCGAGTGCGAGACATCATGTTACCTGGACCTTGCACTTTTTGTTTGTAGTTCCCATTTTTGGGCACTTGGAGCATTGGTAGCATACCTTTAGCGCAGTAAATGGGGCAGTGCGCACACGAGCATGCAACACACCAACAACCGCACAACACAAACATGACAAATATGACCTTTATATTTACACAAGGCTTAAAAGGTTAAAAACGCTAAAGAGTGTGTGCTGCGTCTCTTTGAAGAAACCCTTACAGTGTTTCCCTTACATAAATGTTCGCTGGCAGAACTTTTTTATGAATCGCTCCAAATAAATATTATGTTTCTAAGAGTGTATGTTGAACCGTTTTTTTTTTTTTTTTTTTTTTACAAATGGAACAAAAAAAAAATTGTCTTGATGGGATTAAAATTTTTCGAATGATTAGAGTCAGCTTATTTCAGCTTTCCTCCAAATAACCAAACATGAGGAAAATTATAATAATTTCATTTTTTAAAAAATGTTAACACATTTATTGCTCTGATGTCTGTCCTTTTGTGTACTTTGATTGGACAACGTTTACTTTGTCTATCTAGTCTTCGAAAGCCAAAAAAATAAGGATAATCCACCTCATTTGAGTTCATTGCACCCATGACTGTACTTCACATGCGTCACCTCAGTCAGCATCGATGACAGCGTCGGATGTGTCAGGAAAGCAGGCTGGAAATTATCTGCCCAATGCAGCACTTTCCAGTTTACTTATCTATACATCATTTCTGTTAAGCATTCATCAGGGTCACTGCTAATTCTGTAACTGAGTGAATCTGGATCTGCATGAACAATAAATTTTCACCTTGTGCATTTCAGGGGCGTTCCACATAAGCAATGACCGTATGACCCCCAGAGGCCATAATTTTGAGACACTTATGATGTTATAGCCACTAGAGGTGCAAACCTGGAAAGCTCATTTCCTGAAGACCACATCAACGGCCATGGTGGAGTTTCAGCTAGGGGTGCTAAACTGGAATATTGGTCGACTGGACATAACTCAGTGTAATCACCTGACATGACCGTCACTGCATGACTCCACAGTGTGGAACTGAAAGAATTCAGCCTCACTTCTTTATGCTATTACTATTTCTTACGACCACTGGTGGTGCTGTTGTCTTTGGTTCCGCAAAGTCCAAAATAATGAAACAATCAAATACGGATGGCAAAGTTGAGTCTGCATTTACAGTACTGTGCAAAAGTCTTTTATGCAAATTACTTCTGAAGAGCAAAGAAAAAATGATTCTTCTTTCAAAAAAAAAAACACTAAAAAGCAGTAAACGATAATTAATGAAGCAAAGTCAATAACTGGTGTGACAAGCCTTTGATTAAAATATAATCTCAGGTACAATTTGTGCAGTTTTACTGAACACCCTGAACAGTCCTTCTGAGGGCTTTGTTGCACCTGCTTCTTTTTTCATGCATACAAAACCCTGAAGCTTTTATTTTTTTGTCTGAAAAGTGGTCATCACATAACATACAGTACTGCTTTCTTTTCTGGCCAACACATATTCTCCTGGAAGATAAAAATTTTAGCTGGAATACTATTGTTTGTAATCAATGTACATTTGATTTATTGAATGTAATCAATAATTAATGTTTGAAAATCAAATCTTTTTGTACTGACTTAAAAATACACAACATCTTTTTATCCTTAAATGACAAGGTTAGGCTCCGCCTCCATGTTATAGCTTATGATTTTTTTTTTTTCGCACTTAGACTGAATGGCCTTCAGGTCACAATTTCTTATTTATTTAATTCTCATACGATTATTTTTAAAATCGTTGCCTGTTACACCTTTAAACCAACATGTTCAATCAAAAACCTGACCCATGCTTGCGGTGCATAATGGGAAAACAAACTAAACTTGTTAAGAAGGTTTTTCTGGTTAGAATTCCGGTGGTCTTGACGTGAATTGTAGAGTGATCGGGACAGCAGGTTCATATCGTTAGACCCAAACAGGAAGAAGGGGTGGTGTCTTGGTGGTGAACTGCTCCTTTAACACCTTTAAAAGCCAAACTTTCCTATGAAGCAAGTCTGCATCATACATTTCCTTCTGCACATTCTCACACCATACTGTGCTTATTGAAATAATTCCAGTTGTTTCAGGTTTCTCATGTTCGTAAACGACGTGTAAAAAGGGCAAAAAGTTAGTAGGCGGACGGTAGACCGTAGTCAGAGGAAGATCAAGGACATCATGTCCCTTGACAAAGATATTTGTTCACACATTTGTTCTCACTTGGGCTAAATAACATTCTGGTCATGATGCATCCTGATATGCAAAGTGAAACACCCCACACAAATACACACACACACACACACACAAACACACACAAACTGCTCCCACTCTTGTCTGTCTAGAATCTGTTGCTACGAATGTCATGAAAACAAAACACTAATGAGTTAAACCGAAAAATCTAATTATATCTGCTGAAAAAAAAAGTTGATGTACAGCTTCAGATTCTTTAAGTAGAAAAAAAATTTTTTTTCAAGTGTTAAATTATAAATACAAGATTCACACACACACAAACACAAAGCCTAAAATCACACCAAAGGAGCAATCATGGGGCTGTTTAGCATAACTAGCATGCTAATCGCTAGCTGTACAATACAAACTCTGGTAATTAAATGTTTTGCTTTCAAGTAAGATCTATAAACATTTAGATTTGTCCTTAAGCGTGTCTGATGCTGATGTTTATAGATTTTGATCCAAGTCAAGTAAGTGAAGCTGTCACACCTTATCTGAATTCAAGCTAGCATCGGCTAACCTAGCATCAATTCAGCCTTCCTTCATTTGGGTTTTAGTGCAGGGAAAGCACAAAATAACAGCATGTTGAAACCACAGTTTGACACCTGTGACCTAAATCACAATGTAAATGTGTGTGTGTGTGTGTGTGTGTGTGTGTGTGTGTGTGTGTGTGTGTGTGTAGACATGGTGTACTTTTTTTCAGTGGCACCCTTTTTGCACCTTATAGAAGACAGTATAAGTCCTAAGACATTTGAAGACTTGAAGCTAACATTGTCTTTGTTATCATATGCTTTATTTTCTGCATCCATGGCCAGTTCTATGTGTGTGTGCTTGTGAGTGTTTGTGTGTGTGTGTGTGTGTGCTTATGTGTGTATACACTCATAAGGTATGGCTCAGTGAGTTTTTCCAAGCAGTACTGGAATCCCTGCTCTCCTCAGGGATGCAGGATGAGCAACTGGTGTGGAATGGCAGAAGAAGTGTGTGTGTGTGTGTATATATGTGCATGTGTGTTTGTCTGTGTGTGTGGGCCCATGCCAACAGAGAGTGCCTGGTTTTAATGGATCATATGGTTGATAAAGCATGGAATAGAGCGCTAGCCGTCATCGATCCAACACTCAGGCCAGTACTTCTGCACTCCTTAGGGGATACACACACACACACACACACACACACACACACACACACACACACACACACACACAGGCACACAGACACCGGCACACAAACACATCATCGTACTATCCTTGTAAGGACTTTCCATTTAGTTCTTCTTTAAGAGCCATTTCATATCACATAATCTATGTGAGATACAAACAAATTCTCACTTTCTTTATTATTATGAAAGCACAAGAAACCAATATCATTATAAACTATTATTTCTATGATTCCCTTTTTCCTCATGTATTTTTATTATTATTATTTACCATAAGGAATATGCATACTATTGCAGTGGCATTCAGGTTTGAGTCACAGAAACAAAATCTAACACCAAGAACCGTTTTCGAATGCAAGTGGAAAATTTTGCTTGAGTATTTCAATTAAAACTGCTATTAAATACTCAGATTGTGTGAGTGAGTGTACGTGTGTGCCCTGTGATGGACTGGCACCCTGTTCAGGGTGTACCCCACCTCGTGCCCTTCTAAGGTTCCAGGCAATTCCGCGACCCTGTATACAGTATAAAGCGGTATAGACGATGAGTGAGTGAGTGAGTAAGTAAATGCTCAGATTATTATAATGAAACATGCAGATGAAACAGGTTAGATGTGATACTTTACTACAACCGAAAGCCTAGATCAGCAAAAGCTCTAAATGACAGCCTCTGACTTCACAGCTTTTGTGTATTAGCTTTTAGATAAGAAAAGATAACACATCTTTATTGTCATTATACTGGGTACAATGAAATTATGCATGGGGTTTCTCTTATAAAGATCAGAAGAAGACTTTGTATCGTGAAAAATAACAGAACACAATTATGAGAGTAAAAACTCTATTTATTTCTCTCTATAATTCCCTGTTATACTAATGCACTTATCCCAGTGTTTCACTTGTGCTTGGAGACCATTAAGGAAGAAAGTTTTCTCAGTACACCAGAGCCATGATCGCACCGACTGCTTTCTGTCTGAAACCCTGGCCTCCCAGGAACTCCTATAATGGTGTGGAAACTTGCAACAAGTTATTTGTTGCTTTTTTAAATTTCCATTCGCTAAATGTTCATCAGAACAACTGCAGTGGGCTCTGAGCCACCTCATCATTCACAGATGTACGGCCTTTAAAAAAAAAAAAAAAAATTAATGTCAGGACTTTTTAAAATGTTTACCTGTCTAAGACTCTCATCACCATCCTGAGCTTAAGGCTTCATTCATGATAAATTTCATCACAAGTCCCGGTTTGACTTGAACACCTATTCTATATGTTCTGTGTATGTCCAGTCTGGGTTCTTAGGGAATTAAGATTACTGACTTTAGAAAATAAAAAAGTTGTGTAAGAAGTACTGTTCTATTGGATCTTCTATTGTCTGTAGTTTTAAAACCATCTTTGGACTAAAATTAAAAGAAAAAAAGTTTCATATAAAGAAAAATGCCTATGGATCCAGACTTTTGATGAGCCAGCCTGCATACTGTATATTAAGTTCTATATAAACTGGTTTTAAAAATTCAGAAACATCATGTTTAATATAAAAACATGAAAAGTAGTAGTTCAGCAGTCCAGAGGAATTATAACAGTGAGTGAACAGCCAGCACTTTGAGGCCAGAGTGAGTTGGAGAGGTGAGGATATGGTATCACCAGCTCTTAATTTGAGTGCTGGCAAGCTGTCAAAGTGCACTTGGCACGGCACAGGCTTCGGCTGAGAGGGTAAAATAAGCTCTCACAAGCCCCTTCCACCCGCCTTCCTCTATCTCTCGCTCTCTCTCTCTTTCTCTCTCTCTCCTGGCCTCCCTCTCTCTCTCTCTCTCTCTCTCTCTCTCTCTATCCCCCTGTTCAGGAATAGCCTCTAGCAGTGCGCTGAGAAGGCAGGAGCGCCAGCTCTGATGATGCGCCGCATGTGACTGCTGCTGGAATGTGGCACAGGGGCACAAGCACGCGTGTGTATGTGTGACCAACCGCAGTATGCACTACGTGAGTGTGACGTGAGGGCCACGAGGAGACCCCGAGCAGGACAGTATGAGCCGCCTGCCCTCTATTGCTATTACTAGCTGTGCTGTCTAATATTAACCTCCCTTCCCTGACATGCCATGGTGTGTGAGGGTGTTATGTGTGTGTAGTATTTTTAGGGTGCTTTTTCCACTATGCGTTAGGACACACTGTCAAGAGGAGTGATCCAAAACGGAGCCTGTGTTATGAAAGTGGGACACGAGCTATTTAATACTCACCTACTCACATTATAAGCTGCACATGATTGTAATCATATCACACTCTTCTTAGCACATGTATATGTGATGAACACAGATTAGATGGGAGCAGGTGAGCACTTATTCATAGTCAGCTGACTTTCAAAACAAGGATATGAGAACTTTTAACCTTTAAAATATTAATACAATATTAAATAATAATAATAATAATAATAAATAATAATAATAATAATATATTAAAGTTGTATAGAATTAAAAAAATACTTTATTAATAAATTGCACATGCTTTTTTAATCGGTTGTTAATATCATCATAGCAGGACAAATAATTTCCTGTTATCACTTACTGTATGTGTCATTCCCTCATTTCGTACAGTTAATTAATAAAAAATGCAGCTTATCGTGTCATGCTGAGAAAGCAGAAAGCATAAAAACATCTGTTCTAAAGACTTTCCTGTTTGTGGTAGAAGACTTACTGACACTGGAGACTCCAGCTATGCAGTACCTAGACCACTTCCTGTGTCGGGTAGTGGGGTACACCCTGGACGGAGTGCCAAACCCATTGCATGCAAAAGTGATGTGTAAATGTTCGTGCCACTCATTTAATTTGATGTTTTTTTGTGTAAAAACAAAAAAAATCATTTGATCATGGAGGGTCTCAGACAAATACAACCTTACAGGAAAAACATAAAACTTTTTTCATCGTGACAATTTTTCTTTAAGAAATGAGAAGCCAAGAAGAATCTTTAACAGCAATAGCAATGAGTTTATCAGTCGCTCATCCACATTGTGGATTAATTTTGGTCCATTTTACTTTACAACATTGCTTCAGTTTATTGAGTTTTTCGGGAATTCCCTTATACACAGTTCTCTTAAGGCCCTGCCACAGCATTTCAATTGGGTTGAAAACCTTGATTTTGAAATTTTTTTAGGGAAGCTGATGTAGATTTCCAGGTGTATTTCAGATCATTGTCCTGTAGCCTGATTCAATTTCGACCCAGCTTTAGCTGTCAGACAGATGGATTCACATTTGTTTCTAGAATACTCTGGTTTACAGAGGAGTTTGTGGTCAACTCATTGACTGCAAGATGCCCAGGCTGCAAAACAAGCCCAAATCATCACCCCTCTGGCACCGTGGGTATGAGGCGTTTTTGCTGAAATGTTGTTTGGTTTTCGCCAAAGATGGAGCTGGGCATTAAGGCTAAACAACTCCATCTTGGTCTCATCTGTCCACAGGACATTGTTCCAGAGGTCTTGTGCTTTGATCAGATGCGGTTTTTGCAAACCTCAGTCATTTTCTTTTTAGATAGAATAGACTTTCTCCTGGCAACCTGCTTTTACAGAGGTCTGCACACCTGCTGGTGGTAGCAGCACCTGGCTCCAACTTACTCTCTTAAATCCCGTGGAAGCAGTAAGGGGATCCATAGGATTTTATTTTGCTTGCATGATTTTTTCTTTTTATTATTTTGGCTTCATTTTTGTTAAATAAATAATGGCATGGTGAAAACGTTATGTGCTGATGTCTGAGGTTGTATTTGACTAATACTAAGCCCCGCTATGATCAGATGATTTTTATTCTGTTTTTACACACGAAAAAATCCCATAGAATTAAAAGAGGGTGCGCCTACTATTACACGACTGCACTCTGTGGGCAATTTGGAAACACTGATCAGTCAACACCACATGTCATTGGACTGTGGGAGCAAACCAAAGTACTTGGAGGAAACCCACCAAGCATGAGGAGAACATGGAAACTCACTCACAGAGACCAGAGGCGAGATTTGAAGGAGGTCAGAGGCAACAGCGCTAACCACTAAGCCAATATTCCACCACACTCAAGACTCGGTCCATATGTATTACATAGAGAAAGCATAACCATTATGCATTTCCTTTGTTAAAAACACACATTTTTCTATTCTATATGGTGGAAGCACGGTGGTTAACACTGTGGCCTCTCACCCCCAGGGGCAAAGGGTTGAGTCCTGCCTCTAGAGCGCATGGAGTTTATACGTCCTCTTCGTGCTTAGCTGGTTTCCTCCAGGGACTCTGGTTTCCTCCTTCAACCAAAAGACAAGCAGATTACAGAAGGTTAACTGGCATTCCTAAATTGCCCATAGTGTATGAATGAGTGTGTGAGATTGTGTGCCTTGCAATGGATTGGGATCCTGTACAGGAAACCAATGTAGAAAATGATTTATAATAATGTTAGATTTTAGTTTAGATTAAATAATATTAGATATTATAGACTTTTTTTTTAAATGTATAGTGTAATATTACTCCTGGAAGCTGTTCAGCATTAAACAAGAACACTTCCAACGTCATTCTTTTGTACATATCCTATACTTTAGCATGGATGTAACAGTGTGTCCATATCCAGTATTTATTCTTTATACATGCTTAATATCTCCAACGTATTCTTTATATTACTGGTGCCTGTACTGATATCTGTAAAAGAACGGAAAGAAAAGAAGAAAGGGAAAAAGAAATGATTGCATACCTGGTACTCGGTAAATAAAAGATTCTATTTATAGTCCTGAAAATGAATATTTCCAAGGTGACAGCACTTACTGTAGCTCTTGGGTCCAATATAACTTTCTCTGAAATATGTACAATTATATTTAATGACTGTTGTCTGTCTTTATTTGTAATAAAAATATATTAATTCTAATCATAATTACAAGATTAAATGACTAATTATAGACCAGATAAGCATTTTGACAGATTTCGTCCTGATTAAAGTCTGTAGTCTGGCATTCCTACAGTAACTACAAGCAAGCGGTCCATTCTACCATGAATCGTTGTTGTTATTGAACTAATTGAACTTTCATAAAAAAAATTTGCAGCATTTTGCAGGCACTCTTATTCAAAGTGAAATACTGTACATACTGTAAGTCTCCATTAATAAATATACTCTTATCACTATTTACTAGAACTTGTCTCCTATTATAGTAGAATTAAAGTATCTCAAATTAATAACTAAATTGTTTCTTGTCTGACCGGCTGTGTGGGCAGAGCATTAAGAAATAAATTTTAAGAATTGCCCTGCTAGGAACTTAAACATTGGAATACACCAACAGAGCTGTTTTTGGAGGCGCATCATCAAAATGTTCAAGAGAAGCTGTTGTCAAAAAGTCTAGGGAGGTTTTTTCACCTACTGCAAGTGTCAAATTAGGATGCATCCGTGAGTTCCTGAATTTCAGCCCGAAGGTAAATTAACTTGAGATTGTACAGTAGATCGTAAATCTCATTTACAGCATTTGGCAGACACCCTTATCCAGAACAACCTGGGGCCTTCCGACCAGTAGTCCAACACCTTAACCACTGAGCCTCCACTGAGCTAAACCCAGGGAGGTTGTCAGGAAATTTGTCAGAATTTAGTACACCACGTCATGGCTCGTGGTAAATCATAGGCATCAAAAAAAAATTTTTTTTAAGAATTTGAAATATCACTGATTAGAAAAAAATTGTGTATGTTATTCATATTTGTATCATAACAATTCTTTGAAAATTTGTAGGTGCCTTGAGTCTCGGTAAACCATCACAGAGTCTAAAACATTCAATTCGGCACTATTTTACCATCAATGTAAAATCAGTCAATAATGACTACAGATCTGCTAAGAACCACCGTCGTGATGCGATGAAGTGCTACAAACATCACATGATAGTGTGAAGACACCAGTCATTTTGAATGATGGACTGCTTCTTGGATTAAATACATTGATAGAATGCTTTATTTCTACCACTTAAATAGGGAGGTGGACCACGCGATGGACTGGCATCTGATCAGTGCCCATCGGTGGCATCTATCCTAATGCCCCAATTGCCCTGGGATAGGCTCCCGAAATTCAGTCACACAACACATGGTAAGGGGTATAGAGAATGACCGAGTGAGATTAAATAGGGAGGATAAAGTGATTTGAGGTTTCATACTGTAAGTGCCTATTTGTTAGCTACTGTAGGTATGCTGAAATGAATGACATTAAATATTGCACCATGTGGATTTAAGTGTTAAGTAGAAAAATAAGAATGTTCATGAGAAGGTTTCCAAAATGGGTATCCAGATCGTTGTTAACAGGTGACCTGACAGGACATGAACTCTGAATATGGGGGTCTTTTATGTGGTCCATGGCCACGTAAAAAAAATAGTCTTGGCAAATTGTAGTGTGTGTATGTGTGTGTGTGTGAGAGAGAGAAATCATAGCAGTGAGGTTTTTGTAGAATAAATACAATGGTAATCACTATTGGCTTCTACAGTCCCTAGTTGGACTACAGAAGTTACTAGCTGGATAGATAGATGGATGGATGTTTTTTCCTAGTTTGGAGCTAAGACTAAAGTACATTGTGAGCGATTTGTAAATATGTTATAATATTTGTTGCTAATGCATATAGCAAAATCATAGGAGATCTGGAGATGATGCAATTTCAAAGCAGCATGCTCTCAAGTACAGTGTGAAATAAGCATGTTATTTTTCTCTGCTTATCTTGGTTACCGCCATGTGCTGAATTTTGTGTGTAAAAATATTATGTTAGCTTAAAGGAATGTGCACAAGGTACCATGAATTATACTTTGACTCACTGAAGTGAGCTGAGATGTCTTTGTCTTTGTCTCTATGATTAGAGTCTTACATTGCATATTACATTGTGTCATTCGTATCAGAGCTTTTTTTTAAATTATTATTATTATATATGAGCATTAAGTAATAGTAAATGAGCAAATGCCATAGTTACCGGTATTAGTGCATCAAGGCACAAATGCAACATAAACCTGAACTGTATTCAATACACTGCCTTGAATAAGTGTTTATCCCCCTGAACAAAACATGTTATATGATCTACATGTTATATGAATACAAATACACCAGTTCCTGGAAGACCACAGAACACACCACCAACAATCCTGATCAATTGTCCAGACAGGAAATAATGATCTGGCCCAACAGTGACAGACAAGCTGTTGCATTAACACTATATTTGCAACAGGAAACCAGATAAACAAAGACAAGTTATTGGCTTTAACCTGCTTGAAATCAAACCGAAATAATCATCGGCTGATCAAACCTGTATTTTGCTTAAGTCACACGCCATACTGTAAGTTTTTCTTTTCTAAAGGTAACCTGTAATTTTTCAAAACAGCTAGCTTGAGTATGTGATTTCCTTATGCAATGTAACATATTTAGACTCCTACATGTGCTAAGACACCTGAATGTGTACAAAGTCAAAGAGCAATAATTACAGTACAAATGTATATAATAATTCAGACGGTTATTAGCTTATCAGAAGTGAGTCACACTCTGTCTGGGCACAAAATGTTTTAATATGGAGGTTAAAAAATCAGGACCCTCTAAAATGGTGTATGGTCTCCTGTACATCAGTGGTCCACTAATCAAGTAAGACATGCATGCAGTTTGACAACAAAATGAGATAACTACATTTTTGCAGTTGTGAGAAGAAAAACTTTAAAAAAAAAAAAAATATCAGTATTGAAAATTGAGAGAAAATATTTTGTCACAAAGGTGTTAAAAAGCACAAATGCCAAAATATAGTAAGTGAGATTATATAAGTGAGAATTTTATGATTTTGTAATTTTTCAAAAAGCTGTAAATCCACTTTGCTCACTTTGTGGTTACTGAAGCATGCAATTTAGTTTCACCAATAAGTTTGCTGAGTTTTCATAAAAATCTAGCTAACTCATGTTTTGACCGTGATTTCGTAGTGAGTCAATCAGGAAGTAGTGGCAGCAAATTAGGAGAAGAAAAGGTCTTTTACTGCACACAAAGCCTTTTTAATTACAAAGATTATTGAAGTTCTTGAGAAACGTTATGAGCAATTCCAAAACTTCAGTTTACAGCAACCTCAGCCTCTTCCTCTACCAGTTTTAGTTTCACTTCAGTACATGATGACAGATCAGTATCATAGTACAGTACAGGCATGAGCGTTTAACCAAAAACTTCCCAGCGTACAGTAGCATGTGCATGTCAGGTCTCTACAGTAGCCCAAACAGCTTTGCGAGGTAGATAACATGGTGTTACTGTTTAAGTTTAGCCAGTTTCATCATATTGCTTGATGGGTTTTGCAGATGCACTTGACAACACTTTTCTTGCAAGAATTATTCCATAATAGGCGACTTTATGACTTAAAATATCACGACTGTTGTTGTTGATGCTACTTTTGGAAGAATGATGTTCAGCTCTCCAGTACAGTTCCGGAGGATATGATAAACACACACACATACAAAAGGTGACATAAAACTGTACACTACTGTACTATATGTACTGTGTGTGTGTGTGTGTGAGGAGTAGTTATGTGTGTGTTGCTTGTCTCGGGTTGTTTGATATTCCAAATGAAAAGTTGGCCGTCACACTGAGTTCGTCTGTGCATGCGGCTAGAATGTGTATCCTGACGCCAGGGTTTCCCTGCTAATAAAATATGTATTACACACAGAATAACATCCGTGTAGTGCAGTGGTCTCTCTCTCTCTCTCTCTCTCTCTCTCTCTCTCTCTCTCTCTCTCTCTCTCTTACACACACACACACAAATAAAATACATTTTTTTTGCATTTTAATGTGAGCATGTGTGCATACAGATGAATATATTGGTGTATAAACAGTATATACACTGCCAGTCAGTAGTTTGGACACACCTTCTAACTCCTGAATTTCATCTCCTTTGGACAGTTGATATTGATATTGAGATGTGTCTGTTACTCATGCTCGGTAAAGCCTTTATAACGGCTCTAATCCGAGGTGCTGTTTGTTAATTAGTGAT
The DNA here is from genome assembly GCA_011419295.1 of Clarias macrocephalus. NCBI lineage: Eukaryota > Metazoa > Chordata > Actinopteri > Siluriformes > Clariidae > Clarias > Clarias macrocephalus. The sequence goes on along the minus strand of JAAGKR010000329.1, from coordinate 33,073 downwards.
TTCTGAAGCTGTATAAATAGCACATTTCTTAAAACTGACTGCGTAATCATTTTTGTTGCAGATATTTTGTTCTAAAAAGCTCTCTCAGACACAATTTTTATTACTAGTCAGTGGCAGCCGCCCCCCTTAAAGTTAGGCAGAGAAGAATGCTACTTTAATATGTAATTATTTAACATAATAATTACTAATTTTAATAATGAAATAAATACATTTAGTTCCGCGGTATTTATTAATATAATTTATTTGCAATTAAAAAAAATCTAAACTGTATTACGTTCATTTGTGTTCATGTACGCGGGGCGCCGGACAAACGAGTGTCTATGTAGGCACGTAAATCTTTGAAAAGCATGTGACCTGAGGCTGAGCTCTGATTGGATCTTTTCAAATCATCCTTCGGGCGCAGCAGTGTGCGCCTTGAACCCGCCCACTTTTGTTCTTAGTGAATCATATTGTTTTTAAATATTTGGGCTCATGTGATTGGACCGTTCTCAACGAGTCTTTCCCAGCCCTTCTTATGGCAAGCGGAGCTGCTGACTGGATGCGATGTGAGTCATGCTTTTATTTTATGCTAGTAGTAATGATCACCGCATAATCACCTGATAAAATAGGTATGATAAATACCTATTTACAGGCGAGTATTAAGTTTAATTTAAATTTTGCTTGCGCCCCCCCCAAAATTTTTTGCACCAGCTGTCACTGTTACTAGTCAATGGAAATTCAACAGAACAAACAATCCTCTAAGGCCGCTTTCCCACTAGGAGAACGATCACTTCATACTGTACTCAGATATGAATGTTCCCTCTTCCCTCTCTGTCGCTGCCCAGCTTTCACATTATTAATATTTTTATGTACCCGAGTACGCTTGCGTATTTACTCCCTTATACAGCAGGGGGCAGTATGCACCTAGTTGGGTTGGGGGAAAAAAGAGAAAAATTGGCACTGCTGCAAATTATAAAGGAAGATGAAAACTTGTACATCGATGTGTGAAAGTGTGAGTAGTGTGCATAGCTGTGTCGTTTGTAGAATAGACAGAATATTTGCTTAATAGAATTATCAGTTAAGGATCCAATTGTTTATCAAGCTGCTCGATCCTTTCAAGCAGTGTCAATACGAGTCAGTTCTAGCAGTTTTCTAGCAAATCTAAAGCACTGCTGAAAGCGTTTTATTAATTGTCAAGTACTAAACGTTACGTATTACTAGGCGGCCCAGACATTAGAAATCAATTTTTCCTGTTATTGGAAATCCCTGTAGAGGACCGTGTGTGTGTGTGTGTGTGTGTGTGACTATACATTTTATGCAACCTCACTCTCAGATCCACCCACAATCTATCACATCTCAGAAGTGCGCATCTCTGCAACCACTTGGATATGTCATGATGCCGTCCCAGTTGTCATGACATCATCAAAGGATTGCACGCACAGAGTAGCTTCTGACACGGCCCACATTACCACACACACAAGCTTCTGACCCAGACAGATCTAGACCATTGCGCATCAGGGGTTAGAGGAATGCGCAGATTCTGCCAGAATTTCTTTTGCGTGTGTGCGCACATGCATGCGTGTTTTCCCAAGTCTCATTTGCCTTCCCTAACTACGCGAGAGTGTGACATCATGGCTACGTCGGACACAAGCTCTGTCCACGACATCTGGTTCGGGTTCCCGCGAGACAAATGGGAAAAAAAGGCAGTTGCCTTCATACACATACTCAAACTCTCTCTCCCACCACACACACACACACACACACACACACACAGGCCTAGACATTTGGAGGCATATAAAACACCAAAGAAACACACAAAAACCAGAAGATCAGAAGTTACCGTAAGGACTGCATCTTTGACGTTTCTCAGCCCATGCATTTTCGCCTACATTTCATATCACACTATCATCAAGGTCCAGTCACACGCACTGAGACACACACGCCATGCGCACCAACTCATGGCCTGTCAACCACAATCTGGGAAGTCTTCCACTTGACCACAGGAAACTGCACTGGAATGAGAAAGAAAGTCAAAACCTGTTTTTTTAAGGGAAAGACGTTTTTAATCTAATCTGTATTCGGCGCTTCTGTAGCGGAAATCCTGAACCGTAAGTTGACATAAAAGACAAAGAGAGAAAATAGAATGTTGTAATTCAAGCGTAATATCTTCCTGTTATCTCATTATTCATAAGCTGCGTGCTGATTTCAAAACAGTCAGTAAGCCATGTCGCTTTACTACAACTATACTGTACGTCTAAAGGATGATAATTCATAAACTGCATTCAAGAAAAATGTTCACTCCCCACCGATATTTAAAAAATTTTTTCTTATTCAGCCGAAGATGTACATCATACATCAATAAATACAGCAGCTCCCATGTACTTGAATGAAATAATAAATTTTTTATTTAAAGAGTGTTTTAACAAGGACATTGTCGCAATGTAGCTTTATAGAAAAAAAAAAACTTTACATTCTTTAATTTATTAGTTTGTCTCTAATGCACAACAGTAACCAGGTAAAACTTCCCGAGAGCCCATCGTCATTTGTGTAGTGCAACCACAGCCGTAATACACGGGGGGATGGATGGGGAGGTTGTAATCCCACCAATAAACATGAAAAGTGGTTGGATTTCCTGATTCGTTGTAATTGAAATCCCAAAGCAGTCTTTCCGTCCCGGTGTGAGTCACAGCATCCACCCCATGCAGGCGCAAGCAATAGCAAATGCAACATACATGATGAAAAGAGGAAGCGTAAAAGACCAACCAGCATGAGGGGAGATTTCAACCCCCAATGTTGAACCCAAAGTTACGCCCTTGAGTGCAACCAGTACATTCTAATATACTGTAAGTTCAAGAATAAGTTCTCGGGTCCCTTTGTTCATACAAAACCTAAATGATTCATTTTGAATATCATATTTTTTTATACTGATTCCTATTACTAAACTAAACTAAACAATTTAAACTGTATAAAGAATAAACCCTTAAATATTAAAATAATGATATATACTCCTAAATATCTGACAGGAGTTTACAATCATGGACTATCAACTGGACTTTCATCTGTATCTGACTGTTGACACAGATGTTAGGACATTCAATGGGGACTTTGCACAATCATCTGCACAATAATAATCATGAACTATCATCTGCACAACCACTGGAACAATGACAATGTGTGTGTGCATTACAGCTTTGCACACACACACACACACACACAATGCGATCTTTTCTCTCAAACAAATTGCAGACTTTTTCCACAAACTTGTGTAATTTGCAAACTACATGGAAATATTTATTTATTTATTTATTATTTTAATATATTTTGATATTCTCGTTTAATCATTTTTCTTGTTTTTATATTCTGCTTTTAAATGTATGTTTGATATATATATATATTTTTATCCTATTCTTTTTATACCAATATTTATTTTATTTTATTTCTATTTTATGTTTATTTTTACTTTTTAATGCCATTCATTGGAGGGACAGCAAAGGAAGAATTTCATTGTACACGGAGGACATGTTTCTTTACTGTGCATATGACAGTAAAACTTGAAACTTGAAACTTAATTATATACCAATCAGCCATAACATTACAAGCAAAACATTTGTGCAGGTTCCCCTTGTGCTGTCTGGACAGAACAAAATAACGAATCCAAAAACAAAAAACTAAACCGAAACAAAAAAACAAATCCGAAAACAAAATAATAAATTCACAAACAAAATGAAAGAAATAACAAAATAACAAATCCGAAAGATCTGTACCTTTTCTGGTTTGTCTGAATTGTCGTTGTTTTCTGATTTGATCTGTTGATTTGTTTCCGGATTTATTATGTTTGCAGTTTTTGTTATTTTGTTTTTGGATTTTTGATTTAGTTTTCTTTAATTTTGTTATTTTGTATTGTCTTCAGCAGTGGTGGACAGTGAAGCAACATGTCGCGGTTAGTTTAGCTGTTTTATTTAATGTTGCAATCTTAACATATATACTGTAATAAGCAAATAAACTAGAGGCTAAAAAATATATCATTTTCATATTCTAATGTTATTTTCTATCTGCTGAGTCATTTTCAGGGCAACTGAATATACAGCATCTCTTACACAGGAAATAGTCTCCACTGTTCAAACATACATATGTTACCTACAGTAGGGATTTATTTAAAAAAATATGTATATATTGTGAAAAAAGGAGATTAGGAAATTTGTGTTTCTTATTCCTTAATTTGCTATTTTGTAAAGATATTTCGTTTTATTCATTTCTTTTATAAAATGTATTTTATTTATTTTATTATTTGGAAATGTCACAATTTGTACATTATTTTATTATTTTGTCTGACTGCTTACATCATTTATAATTTAAAAAAAATGGACATTATGATGAAACAGTTACTCAGTACTTGAGTATCTTTTCACCGAATACGTTTTTACTTGAGTAATATTTTGGACGACTACTTTTTACTTCTACTTGAGTAATATTATTTTGAAGTACAGCTACTCTTACTTGAGGAAATTTTTTGGCTACTCTACCCATCTCTGCACCACACACTAACTTACACACTACGGGCATTTTGGGAACACCAATTAATCAACCCTTCAACCGAAGTACCTGGAGGAAACCCACAAAGCAACATACAAGTACGTGCACACAGACCTGAGGCAGTAATCAAACCCTCGACCCTGATGGTGTGAGACCACAGTGCTGTCCACTATAATATAATATAATATAATATAATATAATATAATATAATATAATATAATATAATATAATATAATATAATATAATATAATATAATATAATATAAATGTCCACTGTGAAATTATATTTTAACAAAGTGTAGTATTACATGCAGAATATAAAATATATGGACCATTAGGATAGTTTATTTTACTTGTCTTTTTAAGTATAGAATTATTTGAGCAATAATTCAAGCATACTGAACATGACATGTTATTGTGTGTGTGTGTGTGTGTGTGTGTGTGTGTGTGTGTGTGTGTGTGTGTGTGTGTGTGTGTGTGTGTGTGTGTGTGTGTGTGTGTGTGTGTGTGTGTGGGTGAGGGTGAGGGTGAGGGTGTGTGTGTGCCTTTTGGTGGCTGAGTAGTTTGATAAATATGATCTGATAAATATGATCTGACAGAAATAGCCTGAAAGCAGAAACATGTCTGGGGCATAAAGTGAGCAACAACACACACACACACACACACACACACACACACACACACACACACACACACACACACACACACACACACAGAGGCACTTGACTATCCTATTTGGAAGCAAATATGAAAGATGACAGAAAATGGCTACTGAATGAGACAGAAACTACAGATTATAATGTCTACATCATAAATCCACCAGACTTTTATTCTCATCCAATACCAGTCTACATGCACAGAGAAAGAAATAGAGAAAGGGGAGTGAGACACATAAACGCACCCATCAGCCATAACTTTAAAACCATTACAACCTAATAAATCCTTAAATAAAGAGGGTGTAAATCCCTCTTATGCCACCAAAACCACCCCTGAGCCATCGGGGCATTGACCTCTGAATGTGTACATGTGGCACCCAGACATTAGCAACAGATCCTTTGAGTCCTCGGTGGGATATGCCCTGGACAGGGTGCCAGGTCATCGCAGGGCACAACCATAAACACACACACTCAAACACTCTATGGGCAATATGAAGACATCAATTAGTCTAATCTGCATGTCCTTGGACTATTGGAGGTAACCAGTGCACGATGAGAACCCAAGGTGTGAGGCCACAGTGCCAACCACTACGTCTGTACCATATGCCAATAAAGACAAAAATCATTGAAAAAAGTACTTTTTCCCCCCAGATATCATTCTTCTCTAAAAGAGATAGTTACTCATAACGTAGAGTTCAGTAGTAGCAAAGGTGTAAGAATGTACATGGCATGGAAATCAATTCATTCTTTGCCAACCCACTACCCCCACCCCCCTTTTTTGTTTTTGCATTGTAATTAAACACAAGTCACATAACGTCCCAGCACATGGCAGCACCTCTGAGTCGAGCCAGCGGCGCCAAATATAGCCTCAGTCGAAAACAGCGGAGACACCCTATCACCTTACACCTGTGAAAAGAAGGGA
>JAAGKR010000329.1:0-26964 GCA_011419295.1 Clarias macrocephalus | reverse complement strand
GGTAAGGGTCTACAATCAAGAGAGGATACAAGAGAGGACAAAGAGTGCAGGACTGAAGTTTTGGCGTGATTGGATAGTGAATGTGTGACTAACAGGTGTTGGTGGATGAAAGGAGAGAGGGAACATAGAGCACAGAGCAATGAGGGATTAAAAAAAATACATGGGATCCCCATTGAGTTTCCCTCCTCATGCACCCCAACAATGTGTTCATCTCCTCTTTCTGGAGTTGATATGGAGCTGTGTAATCAGATCCAAAATATCAGACAATATATGTGATTAACAGCAGACGAGTGTCTCTCTCTCTCTCTCTCAAAAGCACACACACACACACACACACACACACACACACACACACACACACACACACACACACACACACACACACACACACACACACACACACACAGAGGCACTTGACTATCCTATTTGGAAGCAAATATGAAAGATGACAGAAAATGGCTACTGAATGAGACAGAAACTACAGATTATAATGTCTACATCATAAATCCACCAGACTTTTATTCTCATCCAATACCAGTCTACATGCACAGAGAAAGAAATAGAGAAAGGGGAGTGAGACACATAAACGCACCCATCAGCCATAACTTTAAAACCATTACAACCTAATAAATCCTTAAATAAAGAGGGTGTAAATCCCTCTTATGCCACCAAAACCACCCCTGAGCCATCGGGGCATTGACCTCTGAATGTGTACATGTGGCACCCAGACATTAGCAACAGATCCTTTGAGTCCTCGGTGGGATATGCCCTGGACAGGGTGCCAGGTCATCGCAGGGCACAACCATAAACACACACACTCAAACACTCTATGGGCAATATGAAGACATCAATTAGTCTAATCTGCATGTCCTTGGACTATTGGAGGTAACCAGTGCACGATGAGAACCCAAGGTGTGAGGCCACAGTGCCAACCACTACGTCTGTACCATATGCCAATAAAGACAAAAATCATTGAAAAAAGTACTTTTTCCCCCCAGATATCATTCTTCTCTAAAAGAGATAGTTACTCATAACGTAGAGTTCAGTAGTAGCAAAGGTGTAAGAATGTACATGGCATGGAAATCAATTCATTCTTTGCCAACCCACTACCCCCACCCCCCTTTTTTGTTTTTGCATTGTAATTAAACACAAGTCACATAACGTCCCAGCACATGGCAGCACCTCTGAGTCGAGCCAGCGGCGCCAAATATAGCCTCAGTCGAAAACAGCGGAGACACCCTATCACCTTACACCTGTGAAAAGAAGGGAAAAAAAGGTGGGAGGGAGGGACAAAGGGAGTGGAGTTAGCATGTCCTGTCGATTAAGGGTTTCATTATGTGCTGAATGCGTCACTGCCAGGAGAACATGAGGAGAAGAAGGGAAAAAAAGAAAGGAAGAGTGTGAGGGAGTAGTTGGCAGGAAACTGTTACCAGAGGGGATTAGTGGGGTTCAACATATAAGTGCGTGTGTGTGTGTGTGTGTGTGTGTGTGTGTGTGTGTGTGTGTGTGTGTGTGTGTGTGTGTGTGTGTGTGGAAAGTGAGAGTGAGTAACTCTGTATGGATTATGTAAAAAAAAAAAAAAAAAAAAGGTGTTCTCTGTGTCTCTCAGTTTCCTTTCCTCCCTTTCCTCTGTCTCCATTCCTGTTCTTTTCTCACTTTAATTCAGTTTCATAAAGCAGCTTTATAGTCATGACCAGGGTTAAATTTGGCAGGAAGGCATAGGAGCAGAAACCTCGGTTTGTGTGAACAGCAAGGCAAGTCGGGCTGCTCTTCCTTAGTACTCCAGTTGTCATTATGCAGGTTTTTAATAACATCTGTACAAAAATTCATTTCAACTTTTTACAAAAGAAGCTCCTCAGTTGTTAAACATCTCATTCCAAAGCCATAGACAATATTATAAGGTTGGTCTGCGCTTTGTTGGGCCAACACTCTTTAGGGAAGACTTTCCACCAACTTTTGGCGCACGGTTGTAAAGATATGCGCCTATTCAACCCCAAGCACATTAGTCAGGTTGGGCAATTCCGATTTCATCCCAAAGGTGCTCAGTGGGGTTTAGATCAGGGCTCTGTGCAAGGTCTTCCATTACCACCTTAGCACATGATATTTCATCATCATCATCATCATGTACGGACCTCACATTGTGCACTATTGGGCCTTTTAGTTCCAGTGAAATTCCAGGGGAAATCGAATGCTGCGGAATATTGAGACGTTACAACTGTGTGCTCGCAATGTGATGGATAAAGCTTGACATAGACGCACATAAGGTGGTAATGGTCCAGCGTTCACATACTTTTGGCAGTAAAGTTTAATTGTCACAGTGTAAAGTTTCCATAGTATGACTTTACAAGTATAGCGTTGTTGGTAGAACACAATGTTCTTTTTTAAATGTAGTAAAAGTCAAAAGTATAAGGTGACAAAATAACGTACTTTGGAAAGAAAAGAACCAGACTTACATACAAAAATAAATTAACTGTACTTAGCCACATCTGGAAGTAATCCCTAAATTGTCACAACTGAGATTGCTAGATAACTTCGTTTTTACAGTAATTACCCCTTGGCAACCCCAAGGTTATAACAAGATGCAATATTGCCCAAAATGTTATCTACAATATACTAAAATTATCAAATATTCCGAGGTCAAATATTGTTTGTCTAAGAATCAGCTGTAATAATAAAACCACCTGCCTAGGTCCCCTTTGTGCCACCCAAACAGTTCTGAGACCCATGAAGGTGTTCTGTGGTATCTGGCACCCAGATGTTTGCAGCAGATCCTTTATGATATAGGTCTTGGATTAAAATCTGGGGAACCTGGAATTCTGTCATTTTTTATTATTTATTATTATTTTGTATGCATTATCCTGCTGAAGGAAGACACTGCGATTATGGAAATCTTTTGCCATGATGGGTCTGCAACAATGTTTAGGTAGGTGGTATGTGTGAAAATCACATCAACATAAACGGTAAGACCCAAAGGTTCCCATCAGAACATCTCACTGCCTCTGCCAGCTTGCCTTCTTCCTATAGACCATCCTAGCGCCATTTCTCCAGTCAAACAACACACACTCTCTCAGTCATCCACATAATGTAAAAGAAAATGTGATTCATCAAACCAAGTCACCTTGTTCCGCTGCTCCGTCGTCCAATTATGATGCTCTTGTGTTCACTGTAGACGCTTTCAGTCATGGACAGAAACCAGTATGTGGACTTTGTAGCTGCACAGCAGTATATAATGCCCTGACACCTTTTTCATAGCCAGCAGGAACTTTTTCAGCAATTAGTTCTACAGTTGCTCTTCTATGGGATCAGGCCAGATGTGCTAGCCTTCATTCCACGTGTGCATCAGTGAATCTTGGGCGCTCATGACCCTGTCCGTGTTTCACTGGTTGTCTTTTTTTTATCCACTTTTGGTAGGAAACAGGTACAAATACTTTTTTAGTTGCCACCGTATACCAGGAACTGTACGTAAAATTCAACTGTGGTTTTCATGTTATGGCTGATATAGATTGAAAGTAAAACATAGCATTTAAAAAGAATTGAAACATATTTATACAGTACTACTACTATACTATTTTATTTTACTGCTATAATAAGTTTATTTCTGTATAGCATATTCCAAATTAAATGCAGCTCAAAAAATAAATAAAATAAAGAATAAAAAAAATAAATTGTTCTCTTGTTGACTTTCGTTAGTACCCGTCGTTGACGGAAAAAGAGTTTTTAGATATATTTCAAAGGTTAAAGCTAAAAATAGGCTGATCGGCTTTATTGTAATTAGTGATATTATTATTTCATATTTAGACCCATATACATATCTGCTTGTATTTTCTATCCCTTTTTTGTATTTTATATTTTACTCACAAACTCATCATCTATACCGTTTAATCCTGTATACAGGGTCGCTGGGGGGTCTGGAGTCTTTCCCAGGAGACAAGGTGGGGTACACCCTGAAAAGGGTGGCAATACATCTCAGGGCACACACATACATACACTCACGCACTCATTCACATACTATGGGCAATTTCGGAACGTCAAGCCCAATCTGCATGTCTTTGGACTGTGGAACGAAAACAGATTACCTAGAGGAAACCCACCAAGCACGGGGAGAAAATGCAAACTCCATGCACACAGAAGCAGGAATTGAACCCAGACCCTGGAGATACAAGGCTGAGTATCGCCTTGTTTATGCTAAGTTGTACTTCTTTCACTGTTATCCAAATACACGACTTATTAAACCCGGCACATAACTGTTCGTAACATCGCTTCTAATCGAAATTGATTTTAGCGCATAACACTGCGCTCCCAGTTCAGGCATTTTACACACCCCAACTTTGAACTGCTGTGGATATGTTTGCTCAAACGACCTGTGCTTTCTCTCATAGTCTTTCATAGTTCACATTACTGCTTTTTATTAGTCCCACTGTTTCGGAACATATGAGGCAAACTGGTTTTAAGGTTCCCACGGGAAGAATAAACATACATTGATCTGTCCATTCATCTTTGAAGGTTCAGTTTTCATAGTGTACTTGCCTTTTTTGGAGTAATCCATACTGTGTCGCGTGTTTGTTTGTTTGTGTTTTGTGAGAATTTAGGGGCCTTATAGTTGCATTACAGTCATTTTTGTGTCTTCACAGATGCGCAATATTCATGCAAAAAAAAAAAAAAAAAAACTCTGGATGCTGTGATGTAATCTGGCACATATCTGCCCATAATGTCTCTTCTACTCAACGTTTTCATTACATTTATAGCGCAGATTTAACGTCAGGCAAAGTAAGGACTGGCAAAGTTTCATTTAATTTTATGCAACAAGTTTTTGATGATGCTGTGACAAAATTGGCTGGACAGACATATGGACAGACATACAGACATACAGACAGACATAGAGGCAGATTTTTTTGGCTGGTTTCTGGTCCTCCAATGTATGAAATGTAAAGATATCATTGAAAGAGCGAATTCTGACGAATGTACAGACAAAACCTTCCTTTTATATTTATATAGATATTATAAAAATATAAGCATGCCCATGACTAAAGTCATCTTCTTGTTTAACAAATGTTTGTCTTTGACTAACCATGTTGGAAAAAAAACCTGTATTGATTTTAGTACTGTTTCACTTTTTATCCCAATATAGTAGGTAACGTTTGACAGGGTATAATGACAAAACAAAAAGACATTGACGCTTACAAAAAAAAAAAAAAAAAAAACAATTGTGTGTAGTCTGGCAGCTCTGGCACAGTCTCTTCTTTGTGCTTTCCCTTCTTGTGTATCACATGGCTTGAACCACTTCCTCAACCCGTGACATCATCACAAATGGCCCAATGCCCCTGATGCTGTCACTGATGCGGTCTCCTTGCCAGGCCTCTCTCTCTCTCTCTCTCTTGTTCTCTTCCTATTTTTTCCACTCCCCCATTCCGGTGGGTCTGCACGTCTGCTCTTGCGCGGGACACACACACACGCGGTGAGTGTGTGACGCAGCCGGGCTTGGTCAGGCTCCCATGGCCTGGTTCTCAGAGGCAGCGCTGACTGGACCCTTTGTCTCCACACTGGAGTTAAAAATAAAAGCTGAGGGAAGAGCTCGCGCCAGTATTAGTGATACGTTACACTGCTGTCTGGGGATTATGGACCCCCTTTTCGCACAAACACGAGTGCATGTGGATACGCGCTCATACACATGCACATGAACAACACACATGCACAGACTCTCCTCTCTGAGGAGTTGGAACCATGAACCCGAAATGAACTCAGATGGGAAAAAACTTCTCAGTGTGCCGGCCCACAATGCTCTCTGGCTGAGACCCAGGCTGCATGTTCCACAAAACCACCACTTCTTGATGGAACACTTGTGTCATATTGCGTAAGACAGAAGAGCGCACATACATACATGTGGAAAGTACTGTTCTCCTTCCTAGTGTGTGTGTGTGTGTGTGTGTGTGATTATATTCGGTTGAAAATCCTTCAGGTTGTATGCGTTCTGCTGCACAGCTCAGGTATAACTATTTTTGTGGATGAGTTAAATTCTTTATTGTGCTAAATTTCACCAACAGCTAGACAAGTGACTAGAACAACACCATCAATCTTACTTCCCAGGGAGCACTCATGGCTGTGTTTCCTCCTGCTTCTCCCTTTTAGTTATGCTGCCTTAGTTAGTCCTGCCGGAGTTCTCTCTCTCTCTCTCTCTCTCTCTCTCTCTCTCTCTCTCTCTCTCTTTCTTTCTGTTGAGGTACACATGACACCCCTCCATCTGCCCTCTGGATCTATCTGACTCACCCTGGTGCCTCGCTTCTGGTTGGAGATCTCGACGCATGGAGGTCCGTTGTGTGGTCTGCTACAGATGCATGTGGTGACTGGGGATGGTTCCACTTGACCATGATGGTCTTGGATAGAGACATCTGTTCTCTGATGACTTGTGATTGCAGTTGCTCAATAGGCCAAGACTGAAATTCCCACAAACAGTTTAGTTCCTCAGCCTCCAATAAGAACTTAGACTCATCTCCTGTTACACTGAACTTCCATCCTAAAACACACAGTATGACTGCAGATCAGATCAGATCAATTCCTGCCATCTGTGCTCACCGAATTGAGGATGGGTTCCCTGTGGAATCTGGTTTCCTCTTTCAAGATATCTTCCTAGTGGCATCTCAGGGATTTTTCCTTGTACACAGCTGTACCTCCAAAGCACCAGAGTATGGTACACTCAAGATACTCTTTGATGTGGCACAGGTTTAACTCCTGGATTCCTGTTCTATAGGGATACACTTGCTCATACTGTATAACCCCCTGACTGAGAATCAAACCCAGGCCTCGGCAGTGAGAGCATCGCACTCTAGACACTAGTCCACCAGGAATCAAGAGCAGGTTTCAGAAGTAGCACATACTATCCCTTGCCATCCCCATTGGTAGCCATATTGGAAGAGAATGGGGCTAAAAGAAGTGTCAACTATCCCAGTAACCCTTGAGGAACCTCTACTGTAAAGAATGTGAGTTGAATGAATGACTCTAGTAGTGTACACCAGCATTGTTGAGGTTTTTAAACACCTCAGTATTTGAGAATAATATCAAGGTTAACCATCTGCAGCAAAGGATGAGGTATAGGGAGGATAATATCTGCATAGCGAAAGATAGATTACAGTCAATAATTGCTTCCTTACAAAGTTCATTTTCTGTACATTTAATGAAAAATAAATAAATAAATCACAGATTGTATTCTTGTCCAAGTGACCACAGACAAATTCCTTTATTTGTAAATGTCTCGTGGGTATTCCAAGCCCTCCCCCAGCTCTCCTCTAAAGGAACTACTCTCCAAAACGTCATCACCAACACCGAAATACAGCATTTTCCTAAACCTCACATCATCTCCTGCATCTGGACTTCTGCATTCCTCAAATATCTTTCACCTTCAACACTGTTCCAAGTCTGTCCTTCATTACTACTGCATTAGTTGTGCCGATCACGTGAGCTGAGAAGGAATCGGGAAGTTTGAACGACAGATTCCAAAGGCATTGCAGCCGGAATTCCCTCCGTGCTAAGTGAACGGGTGCATCCCACACACACACACACACACATATACACACACGCGCAAACACTTAGAGATCCTCTACTGGCCTTCTGAGCCAAGCAGACCTAGTATGGTATGAAGAGTAAGCCATTACATAGACTCAGACACTGGGATAGGGATTTGTTGCCAGATACACATCTGTCTGATCTTGTTCCTGCTTATGCTTTTACTCCAGCGTGCTCGTGTCTAAATCAAACCCGTTCCACAACTGTCTCGCTTTCGTCCGATGAGGCCATGGACTCACGTTTCCAGATGATGCACCAAACTGATATCAGATGTTACTAAGTCTAATGGCATGTCCTCCGTTTCCTCCTTTAATGAGAGGATTCTGATCATCGTACACAGATGAACGAATGGTCTACGTGCACTTTATGATCACATTACGATCACATCTTGCGTCTTTCTTGTTCACTTGGAACGCATTATAAATACTCTATCGTCTTATCATTTCTGTACCTTTTAAAGCACTCCATTACCTCACCATATCATATGTACAGTACAGGCTGTATAACTCTTATGAAGTAGACCTTTGTTAGTGTTTTTTTTTTTTTAATTTTTAACAAATTACTAAATCATGGCCAGTTTTACTTTATATTTATTGGAATCTTTATCATTTCACAGATATAGAATTCGTCTCCAATGTCCGCACATGTGGTGTAATTTCTTGTGAATGAGGGAATAATACCCTCTTCTCTCTCCCTCTCCCTCTCTCTCTGTCGAGCTACACTTGCCACTCCTGAGCTGTCAGCGATCCAGACCCCCCTTCTGCCCTCTGGAACTGTCTGACTCATCCTGGTGCCCCGCTTCTGGTCGGAGATCGTGTTGCACAGAGGCCTGTGTGGTCTGCCTGTGGATGCGTGTGGTGACTGGGGGCGGTTCCACTTTACCACGAGGACGCTCCTGAGCCTTAGTAGATGCAGACAGCTGCACTTTGAGAACTTGAGACTGTTGTCGTTCAATTGTTCAGGATTAGAATGTCCTACGGTCTACCTGAGCCTCCAATAACAAACCCAACTTAAATACATCACCTTTTATATTGAATTTGCAGCTGTCCAACATACAGAATGACTTGAAAACAATCCCTGCTACACATTATCACCCAAATGATGACAATGACAAGGCACTGGACTATGGTTCGGAAGGTCCCAGGTCCAAATCCTACGACTGCCAAGTTGTCTCTGTTGGGCCCTTCAGCAAGGCCCTCAACTGCTCACATGTACAATGAAAGACAAACGTAAGTCACTTTGGATAATGGTGTCTGCCAAATGCCGTAATGTAAATGAGGATGGGTTTCCTGGTGAGTCTGGTTCCTCTCAAGGTTTCTTCCTTTTACAATCTCAGGGAGTTCTTCTTTCCACCGTCGCTCTTGCATGCAAACGTTTTTTTTTTTTTTTTAAAGCCCAAAAAAGCACCACTTCCACATCACAGGAACTTGCCTGGGAGTTATTGACGCATCCCCTGTATAGCCCACCTCGCTCCAAATCATTTCAAATACAGTATTTGTAAGGAGCTCCTGGGAGGCCAGTGTTTCAGAAATGAAGCAGGCTATGGCTCTGGCATGTGAAGAAAACGTTCTAACTTGAGTCTCGGTTTTGAGGTGGCGCTATCTGTATTTAGTCCTTTAAATAGGTGACATTTTGGAGACAGTGCTAACCGCTAAGACATCATGCCACTCTGGGAAAATAACTTCAAATAGCTTTTTCACGTAAAATTCAGCATGAACACTGACAACCAATGACGCTCGGGAACTCTATGTGCAAGTCATAAAAACAGAATGAAACTTCAGTTTCTTAAAAAAGTACTGTACATACACTGAGCACTAGTGAAGCTTGGCATCAGACCATTGGACGTGCAGTTCGGGGTCAAACCTAATATTGTGCACAGACACACACACATGCTCGTAAACACATGCACAGCGCAGGTCAGGCTCTCAGAGCATGACATTCAAGTACACACATTACACACACAGCTGTTCTAACCCACCACATTCCCATCATGAAATCTCTCTCTCTCTCTCTCTCTCTCTCTCTCTCTCTCTCTCTATCTATCTGTCTCTTTCTGTGATTTGACAGTTTTATAGCTGCGTTGTACCCTTTAGGATTTTTTTTTTTTTTTTTTTTTGTAGACACACTCCTATAGAAACAACAGTTTTAGGAAGTTTTTAAGAAAAACTCATTCCTTAACTATCCTTAATAAGGAGCAAATGTTGTTCGATGTTTTTCTAATGTCAGACGATTTGACACTTTTGACCTCGTGTTTGATCATTTTTTAAAAAATGCAACTATTTTTATTTGCTAAATTAAAAGGGCCTAAAATGCTTCCTTTTAGTTATTGGGGTTAGGGCTCCTATCCTGGGGATACTTGATGTGAAGTGGGAATTCAGTGCATTTTAGATGTCCATCTTACACACACACACACACACACAATTAGCTCATGGACATACTGGCTTTTTTTTTTTTTTTGCTATCTGAGAGGAAACTGGAAAACCTGGAGGAAGCCCATGCAGACACAAGGGAAAAATAAACAAAAATGAAATATTGATAAAACAGGCATACAGTCTGGTGTGTGTATCTCTGTGTGTGTGTCTGCGTGGAGTTGTATGTTAATCATTCCCAGTTGTCTGAGAGCATCAGATTCATTCAGCTCGGTGGCATCGTGCCGTCTCTGGCAACTAAACCTAATCTCATTATGGGTCTATTTATCCGTGTCATTGGTGTATGTGTGCGTAAGTGTGCCATTCAAAATCACTAAGCCTCTCACAAACATGCAGTCACACACATGGAAACACACACTGGCTCCCAGCAGTGTTATAATGAGAACACTGGGTTAAGGCATATGGCCATGTTAGACTGATTCAAATGAGAAGGATGACTTAAATGCATTTTACTCATATTTTCATTTCTGACTAATTCGGCTGACCTAGGGCCTGAACAGTCTGTGTGTGTGTGTGTGTGTGTGTGTGTGTGTGTGTGTGTGTGTGTGTGTGTGTGTGTGTGTGTGTGTGTGTGTGTGTGTGTGTGTGTGTGTTGCGCTTCCAGTCATTTAAATGTTAGAAAGAGTAAAATAATCTTTAGCTTTTATAAAAATCTTTTCCTGTAACATTCCTAATTTTGCACCAAAACTTTACCACCGTCCTTATGTATCTCTTGTTGCTCTTTCGGCTGCTCATGTTAAAAGGTTGATGTTTGACCTGTCACAGGATTTAGGCTAAATGCCGCCCAGTGGTGGGACCGACGCTGGAGTTGCCATGCGATGCCAGTTGTTCTGGCTGGGAAACACACCTGGGTCTTCCTCACGGGCAGACGAGAAGCCAACAATGAGACAACAATGCTTGGCTTCACGTATCTCCTATTACACATAATAGAACTGTATAAGATATTACTATCTGTCAATCATATTACATCTGCAACGCGTTTAAACAAAACAATAAACAAATATACATATCTACATACACAATAAAACAATAAAATGTGGGAAATACCTGTGGCAGGATGAGATAGAGAGAGAGTTTGTTTCATGACATGCATATACCCACTCACCTCTGCGTAAGAGCCTGTCAAAACCCATCATCTCTCCTGCACACTTGAGAGAGAGAGAGAGAGGGAGAGAGACCCATTTCTGTGATTTCTGATTTCGGTGCGCTGTTTGTGCATGTGTTATTGAACACACTCACATTTCCAGCATCGCTACACTTTCCGTTCCATTAAAACTGGAATGCATCACGTATCAAGATAACGAACCCTATATGAAAGCTTGAGCCTGAAAATGGAGAGGCTGCAGGGAGGAAAGCGGTGCTCTCCATTAATTAGTGTAATAGGAAATTTTTTCAGCGCTGCTAGGTTAGCCGAATGATTAAGAGCGGAGATGGTTGGGAGAGGGGGAGAAAAAAGAGAGAGAGAGAGAGAAGAGACAGAGTCTGTTGCTTTATTGAAGCTATGGGGGTTCGGAGGTCCGACCCCATAGCTACAGGGGCCTCGAACCTAGCGAATGGCTTCACATCCTCTTATCACACACACCCAGACGCTAAGTGGTCCCTGTCGCATAGGTATATACGCAGATCTTTGAGTCATATTCATTAAATTCAAGGAAGCTCATCAGCGCTGCTTAGGTATGATAGAACGACCTGACAGCGGTAAGTGTGTTGAGGACACGGGGTCATTAGAAACAGGAAGTGAGGCAAGCTGGAGTGACATGGTGTAAAACTAATGTGATTCCAAGCCGGACAGATGAAAGGTGGGATAGTCACTACACAGTTGTTGTGAGATGGTATAATAAACATGCATCTCTTAGCATTTTAGTCATAGTTTAAAATGTAGACTCTCTGTTAGCGTCACACATCAACCAACTTCCATATATATACTGTATAAGAAATAATAAAATATGTTATAGTAATATGAAGGGAGAATGGCCCGGTGGCTTAGTGGTTAACACTGTGGCTCTGAACCTCCAGGATCTGGGTGTGATTCCCGCCTAAGGGTCTGTGTGCATGGAGTTTGAATGTTCTCCCCATGCTTGGTGGGTTTCCTATCGCCTTGCAACACTGTACACATGTAATCTAAATTAATTGGTTCAGTAAATTAATTCAAAGTATGGTTCACTAATTTAGATTGCTAATTGATAAAAAAATATTCAATGGAGGGGAAAGTATATGCCGAAGTGTCATACATATATAGTGTATAGTAGTTAGATAGATTAATGGGTGTACTGGGCAACTTCTAATTTCAATGAGAAATAATCAGGATGTGTTTTTGCTCTGCTGCATTACGTTTCGTATGTTACCTTGACTACTTCAAAATAACTCGAACAAACACATCTTGAAACTCCAGTCCGCTTTGAAAGCATTGCCTTATTACCTTGCATCATTACTTTGTATCTTGTGCTCGCGCTTGTCATGTTGACCTGTGACACAAAACTGTCTTCCACAACCTCATCTTAGTAGCAGAGTTTGGCTGTTCCTCACCCGGTTCAAACTAAGCCTCCTACACAGCTGTTTCTGTTTCAGTTAATGACTCTGTTTCAACCTACATATGAAACTGATGATCATTAGCACTTTTTTGGTATAACGGATTAATCATGCAGACTCTGGTTCTACAAAACAAAATCCCTGACTTCGTGCAACAAGTGTGCAAGTGTCAAAATTGAGGCTGGTTTGAAGGGAAAGGGTACTCACTACAAATATTGATTTATATGTATGTATTTGAAAGCATTCTTACTGTACAGCATTTTTTCACACCTGCCTAAAACATTTGCACAGTACCGTGCCTGCATGTTGTGATATTCATTTATTTAATCATTCAGTCATCATCTATACCACTTATCCTGTACAGGGTCGCGGAGGGCCTGGAACCTACAGTATCCCAGGAGGACTTGGGCAGAAGTTGGAGTATACCCAATATTGGA
The DNA here is from genome assembly GCA_011419295.1 of Clarias macrocephalus. NCBI lineage: Eukaryota > Metazoa > Chordata > Actinopteri > Siluriformes > Clariidae > Clarias > Clarias macrocephalus. The sequence continues at coordinate 14,012 of JAAGKR010000329.1, read as the reverse complement.
GTGCCAATATATTACAACACACACACACACACACACACACACACACACACACACACACACACACACACACACACACACACACACACACACACATATACACATACATACACACAAACACTCACACATACACACACACACACACACACACACACACACACACACACACACACACACACAAACACATACACATACATACATACACACTAACATATACATACATACACACACACACACACACACATAAATACATACATACATACACACAAACGCACACACATACACACATACATACACACAAACACTCACACATACACACACACACACATACACACATACATACACACAAACACTCACACACACACATATATATACACACACACACACACACACACACACACACACACACACACACACACACACACATAGACACACACACACACACACACACATACATACAGACTACACACGCCTACACACACACACATACATACAGTACAGACACACACGCCTACACACACATACACACGCGCACACACAATTTCTGGAATATATACTGTATATATGTATATATGTACACGCACACACACTTACAACTTCTGTAGGATGTTTATATATTTACTTATTCATACAACCCTGTTCATATCAAACTTCTTTAGAAAAATCATAATTATTATTATAAAAAATGTTTTTGTAGATATAAAAGTCTTCGCAGTAATTTAAGCTTCTTAATAGGAATCCCCCTTCAGGATATTTTCTGAACTTTTTTGCTATATTCAGTCTAGCAAAGTATCATGCTGTCCTCTGCCTATCATGGTTTCCATGGCGACCCACACTATGTGCCTGTCCCAGCCCTGTCTCCGCCACGTCCCATCATTGGTCTGCTGCCTGAAGGTCTTCACCTGTTCTGTGTCCTGTTCTCATTATTGACTGTTTATTCAATGTTGTGTCAACGTCTCATTGTGCAATTAGTCTGGGCCTTGTTTCCTGAGTTCCTTCGTACATCCTGGTTCTGATCCTGATCCCTGCGTCTTGATTCTGTTTGATGTTCTGTGAAACCTCATGTTTACACACATTACAGATAGTATAGGGACAAACTATATTTCCTTAAGAAAAAAAGTACTGGGGTTTGAACTCGCAACCTTCTGATCGGTAGGCTGAAGAGTGAACCTGTGAGTAAGCATAGACATTTTTCTTTATTACAGATTTATATTAGTTAACACTTGTAATTACACTCATCCACATCTTGCACGGACATCACTATTTGTCATCTCGCCACGTCAACAGGGCGGTGTGACACCGCAGCCGCTAATGATGCAGGCGATCCGACGCATATGCCTTCATCAGCACTCGTCCTATCATCCCTCACTTCCGCTCGGCTTTCCACGCTACCACACTTTCCAGAAGCGTAATCCCTTCGTACCAGGTGTCCACATTTAGTACGAGTGCATTGGAAAAGACTCTTAAGTCAGCCTTGTGCACATGTGTGTGACGTACAAAAGGGATAGAGGATCTTAGGATCTTAGGGTAGTCCTGGCTGAACTAGTTAAACATTTCCGGCTTTCCTCCACACCACCACCCCCCAGCCGGTTGCGTCTCAGCTTCCTCCAGACTAAGCGACTAAGCGGAGTGGGACGCAATGCAAATAGCCAGAGGGTTGTTTATGGGAGGATTCGGTGCGTCTGTGGAGACTGCTAAGAGGCTTACCGGGGTAGCCTGACCTAATAAGATTATTTGGTGGACAACATATTTGTTTGTGTAAAGATATACAGTACTGTGCAAAAGTCTGAGGCGCCATATTATCTGTAGTACAAATTTTGTTATATACATAAGTTTCTTATGTCTGCATTATTATGTACAAGACCATTCCCTACAAAGATACACTCAAATGAATGACTAATAACATTACAGAAGAATATTTGCATGCCTGTAGAGAAAGCGACATATCACATGACAGACCAGTTTTCAGATGAAAAAAAAAATCACTAATATAGACTCCTGGGTTTTGCATGAAAATAGAAAGGAGCGAGTGTGAACCTCAGTAAAACCTAACAGCTGTTTTATTTACAGTACTGTGCAAAAGTCTTGGGAACATCCAAACAAAAGCCGTATGCAATGATGCTTTTGAAAACATTTCTACATTAAAAGAAACTTCTATAAAAAGTAATAACATAATTAATAAACGGTCAATATCTGGTGTGAAATCTCTTTGCTTGAACATCGTCGGTAGTGTTCGATACAGATGTGTGCAGTATTCAGCTGTTAGGTTTTACTGAGCATGCTGGAGAATGTGAGTTCTTTTGGTAACTTCGTCACACTCGCTCCTTTCTATTTTCATGCAAAACCCAGGAGACTATATTAGTGATTTTTTTTTTTCATCTGAAAACTGGTCTGTCATGTGATATGTCGCTTTCTTTACAGGCATGCAAATATTCTTCGGTAATGTTATTTAGTCATTAATTTTTGTGTATCTTTGTAGGGAATGGTCTTGTACTGTGTGTACAAGTACTGTAATGTGTGTGTGTACTGTGTGTGTGTTTTTGTGTGTCACCTCGTGCAACGTTTTTCGCTGAGCCGATGTCTGAACGTATGTTCTGTGTCTTCGTTTCTTTGCATCCGTCATTGAAGGAATTCCCTCAGCTAATCTGGAGGTAATCCTAATCCCGATGCTACGTCAGCGCAGGAACTGCCCTGTATCACCGCTTACACGTCACTGTTATATTGCGATGACTACTTTTTACCTCCTGCTGGCCAAGCAGTGTGATTCCATCACCTTTCAGCACCAACACTTTTTGACGTGTAGGACATTTTTGTACACAGCGATAGCACATCCGCTTTGAAATCTCCTCCGAAGGCCATCGAGACGCGGTGATAAAACTGGAATGTGACCCGATTCGAGTTCGGATTTTTACATAAAAGTGGGTTACGCAACATTCCAGCATTCCAGGCCTTTTTCCTTCTGTACAGTTGTGGTCTGTTTGCGACGTCAACTCAATCCATTGCTCGCAGCACCCTGGTCACGCTAGGGGTAGAATGAATCGTTGTGACTATCTAGCTGAGCTTCTCTGGGCGTAAACACACAACACACACACATTCGCACAAGACTTTCTCAGAAACTTTGCAGAAGTGGATTCTGGCTTTCCTGCATTTGATCATACTGTTGTGATCCAAGCCAAATTACCACCAACAAGCCCGATAAGATCTCATCAGCGATCTCTTGCCCTCTTTCATACAGTACATATACATCATGTTCCTCTTTTTTTGCTTGTTCTTTGCCTCAGTTTGTTCAGTGCTTCTTGAAGAAATGTGCATTCACAATTCCTCCATGTTTACTTTGCCTCCAACTTTTACTTTTGAAGACTTTGTTTGTCGTTTTTTTTCTTCTTCTTCTTCTTTCAGATGTTTTTCCTCTATGTGTGTGTGTGTGTGTGTGTGTGTGTGTGTGTGTGTGTGTGTGTGTGTGTGTGTGTGTGTGTGTGTGTGTGTGTGTGTGTGTGTGTCTTGTGCACTGTCCCTTGTGAGCTAGATCAGAGTGTGCCTACACCCAGGGAACAGCAAATACAAAATCCATATCTCATATCGACGTTACCGCCTTGATGAAAGCATGATCGGGAGGAGAAATGCAAACAAGCCCCAGATGGGATAGAATTCTTCTTCTATGTGTCTCTTAAGCACTATTTGTAAGTCACTCTTAATAAGAGCGTCTGACAAATGCCTAATGTAAATGTAAATGTCACAAAATCATTTTTAATTCTATTAAAAAACTAAAAAGTATAATTTTTCCCCCCTAAATGTGCTTAACTATTTGAAAGCCATGAAATATTTCATCTAATAACATCTCAAAGCTTTTAGAAAGTGACTGCTGAATTCTTGATCCTGGGTGTTAAAGTATCACTGCTCTGTTGCTGGGTAGTGCCAGCTGTAATTTAAACAACCAGGTTTCTATTAAGATCCATCCTGTATGCAAATATAGTACGTACAGTCTGTACGTACAGTCGATTCACAAGGGCTTGCAACATCAGTTATCTCTGATGATGAACAGATTTGTAAAGAACAGTAGGTTTTTCACCACAAGAAAGTCTTCAGGGCAGAGAACTTGCTTACATGTGACAGTAGGAAGTAACTTGTTTCATGGAATTTCCAAGACATTAAACATAACAGTAATGGCATGAAATGTCTGGAGTGTCATTCTTCAATTAATAAATAATATAATTATGTTTTCCTATATAGGAAAACTAATGAACATTTCATGTAGCAATGCATGACATCACCATGTTGTTTATCATTTTCCTATACCTGCACACCTTGCTGTGATTTATTCCTTACATCATCAGCTGCTCGAAAAACAAGATTCTATCTTGTCTATAGCACTATTGAAAAAGATAAAGGTTATATATTTAGGTAATGTTCTATACTAGCCTAAGTATCCATTGTTGACAGGAAAAGAGTTTGTAGTAATAGGTAAAAGATTAATCAGCTTTAATGTAATCAGTGATATTATTATTTCAGGTTGAAGCTCATGTACATGTCTATCTGTCTTTCTATATGGCAGAAATCTCTGCCTAAGTTATTAATAAAAATTCTAATGAAAAGTTCACATATTATTTGTCACATAAGCAGTCATACATAGTACGATATGCAGTGAAATGCTTATATGGTTAGCACTGTCGCCTTGCACCACCAGGATCCGGGTTCGGTTCCCGGCCATGTTCTCCCCGTGCTTGGTGGGTTTCCTCCAGGTACTCCGGTTTCCTCCCACAGACCAAAGACATGTAGGTTAGGTTAATTGGCATTGGCCATGGTGTGTGTGTGTGAGTGTGTGTATGCGTGTGTTCCCTGTGATGGATTGGCACCCTGTGCTCTAAGTCTCCTGGGATAGGCTCCAGGCCACCCGTGACCCTGAATACAGGATAAAGCGGTATAGATGATGACTGAGTTTAGCTATAGAAAATATAGCTATAGAGGATAAGAACAAATATAACATATAAAAAACGTAGCTATACAAATATAGAAAATATTTTGCAGTACAAACATAGAAAATATAGGAAATTTTATTGAATTGTGGAAACGAAATAGAATTTAAATAGAAATGTCCGAGGGGTGTACATCATTTTGATCTCCCTTACATTGCAGGTGAAACTTCAAGCAGATATCCTGCAACAGTCTCATTAACTTCTGTCCAGCGTTCGATGAAGACGCGTCCACAGTTTGACGCATGCGCAGTACGCTACACAAAAACTTTATTTCATTTATGATGCAGGTTTATGTTCATGGAAATAACAATGGACTGCCAAAGGTTCATTAACTGCTAATTTTGCGTGATGCTGTGACAAATTCTGGCTGGACAGACAGACAGACAGACAGACAGACACATGGGCAAAAAAGTGTTTGAAACGTAAAGATATCACTGAAAGAGCGAGTTCTGACAGACAAAACATTTTCTCAAAACATACACATTAACAAATATACGTTATATCATTATACATTATATATACACAGGCTTTGTAGCGTTGTCTCTCAATTTAAAGTCCTCCTAGTCATTTCAGGAACATGACCAGTACCTGACACATAAACGTCTCAGGCCTTTCTTGGGCTCCTGGCTATTGTCTTGGACAGGCGGCTCGGAGCACTAGTGCCCTCGTAAAAATAGAATTTGGACTTTACAGCATTATAAGAAAGACAATCATGCGTCATATTAGCGTGCTGCACACATCAGTCCCAGGGCTACCTGACTCAATGTGCATGGCACGTCACTTCCGCTAACATTTGGCGAGCATTTCTTATCTGTTCAGGCTGGCATTTGGTAAAGGTCACATGAGAACACAGGCTGCAACCTGCAAGCTCTGATCATTGCTCTGCTGCCTGGTTTTGTGTCTGCGTTAAAGGGGGAACAATTCCTGTATGACAAACAGTTTGGCAGCCTGGACGATGTAAACGCTTGTGTTTGAGCTCAGTAATATAAAGAGTGTTTGCAAAAATGTTTCTTTTATACATGGTAGATAGATAGATGCATGTGTCTTAGCGTAACACTATGAGGTAATTGCTATCTGTCTTCTTCTACAAATCTGAGCTCACAGCCTCCTGATTGGCTAGTGCTGCTTTGATTGACGAGGACTACCGGCTGCCATCTCTTCCAGTCCGATAGCACTCTGCTCTCTTGAATCCGGCACACGGATGGCATATTGTTCTCCCGACTCCCACGCACGGACGACGATGGCATCATTGGGGCATGAACTCATGATCTCCTGACAACATAATAAACTCATTTCTGTTGCTGAGCCGTCGCATGAGTTGAATAATATGAATATCTTTCGGCAATGAGATTATTTGTCCACCTCTTGCTAATTGAGGTCCCTAAAAGCAGTGAACTGAAAAGGACTGGCTCTGTAGGGATGTTATGATGCCATTCAATGTTTAAATCAAACTAATTCTGATTCCTCTGAAATCATGTAGTAGGATGCAGTCTCTGCCTTTAACACATAAACGATGTTTTTCCGAGGCATCTGGCTGAGCTTTTATCCATTTGGCTGTGTGTGTGTGTGTGTGTGTGTGTGTGTGTGTGTGTGTGTGTGTGTGTGTGTGTGTGTGTGTGTGTGTGTGTGTGTGTGGAGAGAGGGAGATTGAGGGGTCTCACTAGCTCCATTCAGAGAGTGGGTCTTTGTGAATATGACTCATAATTCTGACGACAAGAGTCTTTCCAGCGGAAACAAATCGACACAATGAAAAACAAAAAGAACAGAGCGCCCCTCTTTTCTTTCAGTTCTTCATTCACACACACAAAATACAAAGTGCAAATTCACACTTACGCACATGGACTTATACAGTGGTCTGTGCACATCCTGCCACTACTTTATTTTTATCAGAAACACATCGATTGGAACATATCACTCATAGAATATTATATGTCATTTATATTATTCCTTTGCGTGAGGGGTGTTCGAGTCAAAGCGAACATTTTATTGTGCAGAATGATAGAAGACGGTTCACTTTCTGGGGGTGCTGGAGCTCATCCCAGGAGGCTTAGGGCACGAGGTGGGGTCGACGTTTACATTTTGGCATTTAGCAGACGCCCGTATCCCGAACGACTTATCTCATTATACATCTGTGCAGTCGAGGTCCTTGCTCAAGGGTCCAACAGGGACAACTTTGGTGGTCGTGGGATTTGAACCTGGGACCTTTTGAACCCTAGTCCAATGCCTTAACCAGTGAGCTCCACTCACACGCTCATTCAAACACTACAGGGAATTTGGAAATGCTAATTAGCCTAATCTGTATGTCTTTAGTCTGTGGGAGGAAACCTACTAAGGACAGGAAGAACACGCAAACTCCATGCACGCACACGGACCCGAGGCAGGAATCGAACCCGGAACCAAGGCGATAGCGCTAACCACTAAGCCACAATGCCGCCTAGAACACTGTTATGAGAGTAGAAACAAGCTTTATTTCTCTATGTAATCCCCTTGTACACTAATGGCTCGGATTGAGGTCAGGACTGTACAGGGGGTGTGGCTATAAATCCCAGATGAGTTCCTGTAACATGCAAGTGGTGTCGGTGATTCGTTGTGTGTACAGTTCCCACTGACAGATGCGTCTCTTCTGTGAGTTGCGACAAGTTATCCGTCAATTTAAATTTTTTTTTTTTTAAGGATCAGGCCCTTCACTCCCTCAATGTTTACGTCATTCACAGACAGACGTACGTACAGCCTCGTTTAAAAATGTTACACCGTTCAAATGTTTTCGTCTCATCACGGTACAGTGCCTCTGTAAGCGTCAACCAGTTTACCACTTTCATTCACAAGAAATTTCATCACAAGTTCCGGTTTTACTTGAATGCTCATCGTATGTTCCAGAGAAACCAACCAATTCTGACTAGCTAATAGTATTACTCATTCATGACTTTGACAATAAGCAGTTTTATAGTGAGTAATTCTTCTCCCAGAGTAATCGACCACAAAGACAGGCTGCAATTTTCATGCCTACGATAACTCACATTAACCTTACGTTTCAGCTCGTCACACTGTACTCACTGTATGATTGTTGGCTTTGGTGTTTGGTGAGTTGTCATGTGATCAGCAGGAAGGAAAAAAGAACGGAGCAGTAGTAGACGTGTGTAAACATCAAATCAGTAAGCCTGTAGTGATATTGGCGAAATAGACTACATGTCCTATTACTCATACTAAAACTTACCTGAAGATTGTGTGTAATACAAAGCATATGCAAAATACCAATGGAGTCTCCATCCATTAATCTGTGTAGGTGCACAGGGGACCTGGAGGCACAAGGAAGGGCACTCATCGCAGCACACAACCACACACTTACACACCCTTTGCATACACAGCAGGCAATTTGGAAAGACTAAGCAATATAACCTGTATGTATTTGGACAGTGGGAGGAAACAGTTGCTTGGTACATACCTGGTACAGTTGCCTCCCAGTTTAAAGTCCTCCCAGTCATTTCTGTGACATGGCCAGTAGTATGGCTCTACCTGACACACAAACGTTTTCAGTCCTTCCTTCCAACCCCAAGGACCCCAAGGTGTCTTTGGATTCACTTACTCACTCATCATCTATACCGTTTATCCTGTATTCAGGGTACCGGGGGGCCTGGAGCCTATCCCAGGTGACTTAGGGCACAAGGTGGGGTACACCCTGGGCAGGGTGCCAATCGATCGCAGGGCACACACACACACTCACACACTACGGGCAATTTGAGAACGTCAATTAACCTAACCTACATGTCTTTGGATTGTGAGAGAAACCCAGGACCACAAAGGGAGAACATGCAAACTCGGCTTTGTGATATGGGAAAGCCTTGTTACACCAAAGTGACATGCAATTTTAACATCTTATTAACTTCAAGTAGCTAGACTGGTGATGGAATAAATGTTTGTTACTGCATTTAAATTATAAAATGTTTTATACCGCTTTATTCAGGGTCATGGGGGGGGGGGGGGCCTGGAGCCAACCCAGGAGACTCAGGGCACAAGGCAGGGTACACCCTGGGCAGTGTGACAATCCATTGCAGGGCACACACACATACACTCACTCATTCACACACTACGAGCAATTTGGGAACGCCAATCAGCCTAATCTGCATGTCTGCCAATCAAGGGGAGAACATGCTAACTCCATGCACACAGAGACAGGAATCAAACACGGACACTGGAGGTGCAAGGCGACAGTGCTAACCACTATACCACCGTGCCACAATGTTGAACATGTTATTGTTAAATAAATTAGAAACATAGCACTGGTTAGCACTGTGGCCTTGCACCTTCATGGTCAAAGCTCCAATTCCCACCTCGGGTCTGCGTCTGTGTGTGTGTGTGTGTGAGTTTGCACGTTCTCTCCGTGCTTGGTGGGTTTCCACTGGGTATTCTGGTTTCCTCCAACAGACATGCAGATTACATTAATTGTTGTTTCCAAGTTGCATGTAGTGTGTAAATGAGTGTGTACATGCACGTGTCCTGCCTAAGCATGCCAGGGTATGGGCTCTGGCCTCCTGCAACTCTGTACAAGATTAGCGGTATAGGGGATACAAGAGTGATAATGAGTGATTCATTTTTGCATTCATCTTCTGTACTGCTTATCCTGTATACGGGGTCAAAGGGGACCTTGAGTCTATCCCAGGAGACTTAGGGCATGAGGCGGGGTACACCCTGGACAGGGTGCCGATCTAGCATTGAGCAAACACACAAAATGCATGATATGGAAACGCAAATGAACCTAATCTGCATGTCTTTGGTAGAAAACCGGATTACAAGGAGTCGCACACTGACCTGAATGCTTGAAACGGACCTCGGAGGTTTGAGATACGGTTTTGAGGTATGCTAACCTCTACGTCACCGTGACGCCAGAATGAGTGATTAACATTGTCAAAATTTTAGCAGTGCGAAAAGAAAGGAAAAGAAAAGGAGTGTCTGTAACCGCTATTATAAGAAGATAATCCCGCTCAGGATAAAATCACACCACCCTTTATGTATGACTTTCATAACAACACATTCAGACCGGTTTAATAATACACCATTTCAGGTATCCTCATTTTCCTCAATCCTGCTATAAGTTTCTACCAGATTACTCGATATAAGACAGAAAAAAAGAGGTGTCTGTGCTATTTGTGCTGTTACTGCTCTCCAAAATGAAGGCTAAAGCGGTTTTTCTGGCCTTCAAGCCTTTTTCCGTCACCTCATTTCTTCGTCTTTGGCTTTACCCACTAAACTTGAACACATTTCTGAGTCACAGAACTGTGTGACTGTAATTCCGAGGGAACTTCATGCACAAGTGAATACGACTGGGGGTGTAGTCATGTGAGCGTGTACTGTCTACCAGCTATTACTTACTAATTATTACAGGCAAGCTGTGAAAAACCCTTAAACGCCATAGACGACATGACCCCTTTTTCAAGCTGGCATAGTGTTATTAATATCATTTCTAATAACCAGTAGTAGTGTGAAAAATATTATGTATAAGTACATGCAGATAATCATCAGATCTGATATGAAACCAACATTTCAGTGAATTAAATCGTATGTCGGCGCTCATTAACAGGTGAGAGAAATGGATTTTCATTTTAGTCTTATGAATTTATTATATGACCCTTGACCTTTGCATTTGCATGTCTGTTTCCTGTCTGGGTGAATGTCACAAGACAAGGAAAAAAAAAAAAAAAGACAGAAAGTCAATGTGTAGGTGTGTCTGAGAATCTCCCCCCAGTGTGTGTGTGTGTGTGTGTGTGTGTGTGTGTGTGTGTGTGTGTGTGTGTGTTTCACAATGTTTCGAATTGACTTTATCGAGATTGTACAAAAAAGTGTTTGTGTGGTTTTTTTTGTGTGTGTGTGTGTGTATCTGTGTGCGCGCGTATGTGTGTGTGAGCGAGCGTCCGTTTCTGGTTGCGTGTACCCTTATTTGGATATATTAAAGAACTGTTCACCATCTGACCACATGCATGTGATCAGTGCTGACATACCTGGGCAAAAGGGAAGTAGAGTTAGGTCATGAGTCTCTAGTGACACAGACACACACCTACATATTTTCGGTCTCTGGCCTGACAAGAACTGAAATAGCTACCACTCATGTACATTTGCACATAAACAGATACAGACTGAGACGCACACACACATGCACACTCACACGCACACACGCACACACACACATGGACCCGCATGAACCCACTAGGACAAGGACATGGACGTACACATTACACAGATACACTGCAGGTTATGTGTAACTTCTGTAGTAGGGAAATTATTCACCGCACTGTGATTGTCTGTAAAAATGTCTGAGGCTAAAATGAGTTTAAATGGAGAAAGTGAGGTGAATAGGGAACGCTTCGGTTCCTCAAACTGGAATAAACTTAGCACAGAATAATGACCATAAGGAAACACATCCGTGTCTCTCCCTCTCTCTCTGTCTCTGTATGACGTTCTCTGCCCCCTTTCCATATTTTTTTTTCTTGACGATGCTATGCATCACAAACGCTTCTGTCATACTCTTATTGTCTGTCTGTGAGTTTGTGAAGAGAGAAAAAAAAAAGAAATGATGGAAAGATGTTTGTTGCAATGGTGCAGTTTGTGGGTGGATAGGATGGCAGCTGGTGACTCCACTGTACTTTTCATACAATGTGTGAGTGTGTGTGTGTGTGTGTGTGTGTGTGTGTGTGTGTGTGTGTGTGTGTGTGTGTGTGTGTGTGTGTGTGTGTGTGTGTGTGTGCGTGTGTATGACTGTCTGTGTGTATGTGTGTGTGTGTGTGTGTGTGTGGATGAGGGGGTGGGTTACGCACAATGGAAAGTGAACTATGTCCACGTGACGTTCGCGGTGTTTCCAACTTTCACAAACCGAGGAACTGGAACCAATGATGACGAGATCTAACGACATCCTCAACTCTCTCTCTCTCTCTCTCTCTCTTGGTCACATGACAGGATGATGACAGGTTTTTGTCTGGGCGGAGACTGTGTTGCTTTTTATGAATGAAGCTCGTTGCTTACTCTGACTGAGATATTTCTGGGTGCGTGTGTGTCTCTGTGTGTCTATGTGTGCGTGTGTGTGTATATATGTGTGTGTTCAACCACAGCAGTTTCCTTCTCTTTTTTCCTGTGCTGATTCACTCTTCTGAATATAAAGCTCACCATGTGTTGCTTTTAACGCTTTCCTTACCACAGCGGAGGTAACAGAGGCCAGAGTGGGAGAAAAAAAAGCACACACGGAGACATCAAGACACATGTACTGAGACCCCCCCTCCCTTTACACACACACACACATACACACACACAGCTTCATTTACAGAGTTTGTCTGTATGTTCACTCAGCGTGTCTATCTGTGTGTTGATAAAGCAGCATCCTGTTTCCAGTGGGGGCTTGTGTAACAGCTAACACAGTCCCCCATGACGACTGCGTCTGATTGTGTAAGGGGACGTCTTTGTACCTCTAGGAGAAAATGAGACAACTACAGAGAGATCGCCATCTACCTGGTATTGAACCTTGCCTTTGAATGAGAGATAAACTTAAGCTCTACCTCCTCATGAGCATTGAGCCTGGCTGTGTGCGTGTGCTTGTGTGTGAGTGTGTGTGTGTGCGTGTGAGTTGAGAAACAAAGTGGGAAAGGCTGAGCGCCCACTGTCTGCATCTGTCCGTCAGTATCAGTTTGTCTTTTTATTTTGATGCGTGTGGGATCTTCTCACTCAGGTATACACGTGTGGCAATGTGAGTGTGTGAGAGCAGTGTGTGTGTGTTTTTGTGTGTGGTGATAATGCGACGTTTTTTTTGTATAATTAAAATATTGAATACGCAAGAGTTACATCAAGGGTTCTTCGATTAGTTCATGTTCTTAGCTTCCTTTAAGGGGTTCTTGTTAGAACCCTGTATCTATAGAACAGCTTTGGTTGTAGGGACAAACTGACGGAACGCTTAGGTCCTAGAAACTCGTAGACGAGCCACCTATAACATAAGGGATGAGCGACGCACCCTGAAATAATAGTCTATATTTATTTTATCAATCAATAAGTATCGGAGATTTTCTACTGTGCCCTGGTGGCTCAGTGGTAGGTTTCTCACCTGCCAGGTTCAATTCCCAGTCACTGAATGCAGTGCCGGTCCCAAGCCCAGATAAAATGGGAGGGTTGTGTCAGAGAGGTCATCCAGAGTAAAACCTGTGCAAGTTGTGTGTTAGTGATGGGTCATTCATGAGCAATTTGTTCTTTTTTAATGAGTCTTTAATGTGACTCAGAAGAAAGAGTAGTCTCAGAGTGATTTTCTATTGGGAGCATCGCAAAACCTCCGTAGTTTATGTACAGGAAACAGAAATGAGTAGTTACTTCTCGAGTCTTTTGGTCTGAATTGTTCCTCCTTTTGTCACGTGACTCCCATAGACACTATGCAGTGCAATAGATAAAAAATAACAAACGACTCGGACTAGAAGACTCATGAGAAGGACCTGTGTAATGCACTGTATAGCATCTATGAGAGACACGTGGCAAAAAACCGAACGACTCAGACCAGAAGATATGGGAGGTGAGCTGCTCATTCTGTTTATCATAATATGTCCTTAGCTGCATTGTAATATTTTCATTACTGGAACTATGGCCAACATTTCTTTAAGTAGACGTATAAAATTTTTAAAATTATTTTAATTTATTTCTGATAAAAAGACCGAAATGAACTAGATGACTCCAAAAAAGATTCATTCATTTTGATGATCCAGATTCAAAGAACCGAGTCATTAAAATGATCCAAACTTCCCATCACTAGTGTGTGTGTGTGTGTGTGTGCCTCTACCGTGTCCACTATATACCTGTCAGCCATTTTTATTAAGAACAATGTACTAATACTGGGTAGGATCCAAAAAAAGCCTTTTTATTTCCATGGTATGGATTCTACAAGATTCTACGAGCGTTTTTTGACATTCTGGTCCATGTGATTGCGTGCTACAATGTGCATTCGTGCTCTGAATCTCCCTGCTCCACCACATCCCAAAGGTGCTTTATTGGAATCAGATCTGGTGGCTGGAGAGTGCACGGAAC